>JAMKCH010044295.1:0-12110 GCA_023653785.1 Ophioderma brevispina | reverse complement strand
CCGATTACACGATGACATGAAAAATATACACACAACGGGGAGGATTCGACTTGCTGAACTTTCAGCGGACTGTCCCAGGGGATGAGTTGTCGATTTTTGGGGGCCAAAAAAACATAAAAATATGTAATACTTGATTAAATTAAGCGAGAAATTAGTAAGATTTCTAGGATTTCACCATTTCGTATTAACAAAAATATACCCTTTTTCAAAAAAATATTGAGTCATCGTCGACAAAAAAGGACCCGTTTTTTACAAAATCGCGTACATTTATGTTTGCGAATATCTTTCAAAAACACCCTTTTTACGCGAAAAAGGGAATGATCATGCGTACACATGGTCCAATATAGTGACACCACAGGGGTCTTTACTCTTATGCCAGGACATCTACAACATTCTCCAAGATCCAAGTGAAAAACTTCGAATAGGTAGTAGAAAGATGTTTCTTATTTTGATAGGCTATATAGTCACTTGTCTATTTTTACAATATTTCATTGCCACATTAAATAAGATACATAATTTAAATAGTCTAAGGGCCTGATCATAGTTTTTGTGATTAAATAATATATAGAGAGTAGTCACTATTTGTTAGATTTATTATGGTTTCAAAAACAAATTATGTTATACATGTAAACAAATGTTTGTTGAGGAAGAAAGGGTAGGCCCTACATTACTTTTTCTGGACTAAAGTATTGTTCAGCTAATAACTCCCAAACTAAGAGGTCCTTAGAAGATGAAAATGACTTGAAATATAGTAAATACACTGCCTAGTTGAAAGTCTAAAAGTTGAACACCAAGTATGGTCTAGTCCCAGGGTCACGGTGACTTACTGAAAAGTTTATCTGGGATGAAGACATCCAAGGACAACTCATTAATCCCTGGTATGTTCCTCTTCCAAACCGGATTAACAATTTTTGCAGCTCTTTAATTTTCACATAGAATTGTGGGGGGAAAGTGATGGTACAAACTTGTAATCAACAATTTCACAAATTTAAAAAAAGAAAAAACCTAAAAAATTAATTTTTAAGTTTAAAATTATGGTTATTAAGAAGAAGGCTACTTGAAATTTGAAAATAGATTATGTTTAAACATAGTTGTTCAAATTTCCCTATTCCAGAGGTAGAGTGAGTGTGACCATGGACCGTTAGTAAGGTCAAATGACTAAAGTGCTAAAACGTGGTAGAGTAATCTTCAATGCTAATTAGTGAAATAGTTAACTTGAAGACATAGACCAGATGATCAAGAAGGCCCTTTCTTTGAGCATAGAGTTGCACACTGTAACTACTTTGCCTCAATGGTATGCCTTCGCCATCCACCATAGAAAATTCACACAAGGCCGATGACTTTCAAGCTAAAATTTCTGGACTTTGAGTGTTAAAAACGGCTCCACACGGACAAATTAAAAAACCCCCCGCTTTTTTGGGAGATTGCTCTATACTTCCCTGACTCGGGCTCTCCCCTACCCCTTTCCAACACTTTCGTCACCATACTATAAGAAATGTAGCCCCTGATACAAAACACACCACCAATTGGGACTAATTCCTTGTGCATCATAGCTATAACCCTGGTGCAAGCCAAGGTTAAAAAAAATATTTCAAAAATGTTCAGTTGAATTTCAATTTTGTATTTTGGTGTCATGAGCAAATGTTGCAATCGGTTGCTGTAATTTCTGTCCATTTAAGGGACTTCAATCATTTTTTACAATGGTGAATGGCGGATCTGTGATTGGGAAGGACCCCGAAAAGTGTGAGTGAGAGGGTAAACATGGAAAGTTTTCATGAATGAGGGAGACCTAACAGTTTAATGAAGATATCTTTTGAAATAAATGAGAATGGAAAGGGGAAATTAGCAGTTTCCTCTATTCTCCCCTCTGGCTGGCATAATAATGACCACTGCACTCCCTTATAATGTTATACAATATCAACTCTATAAAATACTTATTGACCCATGTCGAGTGGTTTCAAAGAATCATTTTCAACTCATCGAACCACAAAATTATCACCATAACAATGAATTAAAACCATCTATTCTGACCATGGCGCATTTAAAATTGACGCTATTGTATAACATGTTATCCGATACGGTCGGCACGTTGCGTCATACATGCCATAAGGAAATGTCCATCATGAAGCGTCAATGTGTGAATGGTGTATTACATCTACTGTGGCCGTCGGTACGATAACACATATACCTTTCCATGATACTTATATGTCCAGTAGTACTCAGGTACGGGAAGCCTACGGTGTGCTGTCTTAAGGTGCGGCACGGGGGGTTTACGCCTCAAGCTACACCTAATATGCCTTTTTTCTACAATTTGCGTTGACCTTTAAACTCAACGTAACTCATTACCCATGTGGATTTGAAGTTATGCTTCCTGATTACTACTTACTACTTATAGACATCAGGAACAATTCAGCCATATTTAAAAGCAAAAATTGAGTGACAACTCGTATCCTAGAAAAAATCTGAAGATATAGAATAACATTCAATCCGAAAATAGCCAAAAAATTAATGACCTTGTGGACCTTTATTGACCCCAGGTCACTCACAGGTCACCGATAGAAGATGTTCAAAAAAAAAAAATTTTGGTACCTTTTAGAGAAATTATAGCTTATCTTGGTACATAAATCATGCCAATTGGTCAATGAAACTTGGAGATAATGGTTTTTTTGCTATCCATCCTACCCCTTATATTTTGCAGTTGCTCTAGCTAGGCCTCATCAACGATGGCTCTCAAATATCGTCACCAACATATAGTATGGGACAATATTTCTCGTTGGGACATCAAAATTTCTTAAACTAGACAAACTATTAGCTTTACAAATACGTACTTAAAAAATATACCTCTTAGTTAGGTGCATGGGGACCCCCCTTGGCCGCACTAGACTACATATACATATCCCATATACCCTAGCGCGAAATTATTTCAAGTAGCGCATGGTCATACAAAAATGTTTTAATAATTGTGCATTTTATGGTTAGTGTAATTCCATTTTTTTAACATGAAACCACTCGATGCGTGTTCAATAATTATTTGTTGTAGCGTATGTTTAGAGTTATTCTTAGTATGGTTCTCATCTTTGAAACCTCTTTATTTAAGGATTAGACTATCTCTCAGCAGTCAGTCCGGGTCACACGTGACCAATTATAACCGTAGAAATTGTGTGAACGAGGTCAGAAGGCATGGATTTGCACCAACCAACAGGCAATGTGCCCTTGCTCTTTGTTTGATATTCCAACACAGGTCTTGTAGTTCAAATTCAGTGATGTTTTTCGCCCAATGTTAAGTATCGGGGGAATTCATGTTCAAACTGGGCAAACTATGAACTAACCGTGGTCTTCCCTTTCTCAAAACAGATAAAGCTTCAGTGCACATACGTTTTTTATTACAGATAAGATTCCCTTTAAATGTTTGGTCACTTTAAAATGATGTGGGCTCCTGAATTTGTCAAGACCAACGCCAATGATTAACAACGAATTTTTTCACTTTTCAATCCTTGGTATTTCTCAACCCCAAAAATACATTATATATAATTATACCATCTGAGGTATGAAGTAGACTGTTAGCAACATTTCTGCAATATTTGTAAAATGAATCAACGTATTTTTACAGCCCCAACGAAGCTCGTTTCAAACGTTTTCTACCACCTGGAGAGGTCAAAGCGCTGGTCACCACAATTTGTTTTTTTCATGTGAAAAAGAAAATAAAGCATGACAGCGTGACTGGCGGTCTGTCAGAAAAATCTATCACAAAAAGTCAAAGATCATCTAGAGATCATTTTCATAGCAATGTCCCTATGGACTACCAAATTGGACAAAAGGACCACTGACCTGAGCACCGAACAAATAATGAGGTCAAAGGTGCACACAATGTCAAAAGTACACATGGAGGAAAGTGCACTAGCCACTACTAAAATACATCATAGTCCTCGCACCGCTAGTGACCTTGACCTTGACTATGTGACCTTGGTTTAATATCCATACACCAAGGTTGGTTCCAATTGAACGCAACCACTGATCTCTACAGACTGGATAGGCAATAGGCAACGCGATGAATAGCGAGTCGGTGAAGAAACCTGAATGTTGCACAGCACCCCTTTTGCTCTAACCCCAACATTTCACTCAGTTGCAACGGTTCCTAGGGGAGAGTATACTACATTGTAATGTTTTTATTAAGTACTTACTGGTCAATATCTAAAAAATACCAGCATTTGCAATTTCCTATGGAGTATGTTGCTCATTTTTGCACGAAATTAAATGTGAGTAGAAGTAAACAATGTAGTCCAGGTAATCACCGATTATGATGATACTGTGGGAACCGTCATATCCATAACATTGTATGGGCGCAGATCCGAGCGCAAAACGCACTGCACTGAAAGTTGAGTACCTATAGGATTTTTTTGGAATAAAAGGAAGAAATGTTTGAAGTCCCTCCAAAGTTTTTTACAAGGTTGTACACTTAGCGTTTGAAACAATAGTCTGATTTACATAAAATTTGCAATATTTTTTTTAAACACTTAGTTTATCCAAAAATCGGCTCTAATTTAAAGACGAATTTTTGTCACATGCGACTTCTTGCACTTTGTAGTCAATATTCACAGAAAAACTCAAAAAACATAATCTTCTCGTTTGTAAATCCCTCGCTCTGGTAGAAATTTTGCCATAATTATTCCTTGATTTATCGATTTTTGTAGAAAATACCCATCTTATGTTTCAATCATAAAACGTAATTAATGGTTTATTGGCCAAAACCCTAATTTTCATAAAACGTAACTCTAATTGTCCTTACAGTCCATTAATATTCCCCTGAATCACTATTTGTTCAGAAATTTACGAAATCAAAACGCCAGTCAAATCACTGATTCACAACGCGCTGCATGGGATACGACAATGGGTATTGAGGATAAGTTAACGGGATTAAGCCCCCATTGGGAATACTCAGCGCTGTCCCCGTCTCTCCTCTTGTGATTTCGTATACCATTGCAGAGGCCCACGTAATGCTCTAATATCCTGTAGGGTGACTTTGTTTGTCCAGGTTTGAATGGAATCATATTTTTTTTTAAGTTAGGCAATGTCATAATATCATTGAAATAAGTATTAATCAAGAAGCTTAATTTGAGACATTAATCTTTAATAATGCATTTCTACATTAAAAAATAACAGTTTATTTTTTCAGACGCCTAATAGCTTTTCCGCTTGCTATTTATGAGCTTTTAACAATGATAAATTTATTTTGCCATTTACTAGTTTCCTAGTAAAATGCAGTTTTGAAAAGAGAACTGGTAGATAAGTTTTCCACGTTGGTAACATTTGTCAGCGTAATAGAGCAAATGGTAAAAAAAGATGAAAACTTCTGTAAATTTACGTCCAATTTTTCATCAGGCCTATTATGTTTATATTTAATACTGGATCTCATCAATCCCGTACAAATAGGGTTTTCATTTTCAAATTCTCGTATATATTTGCACAACTGTAATTTGATCTAAATAGTTTAAACAACCGTATATTTTGTATAGGACCCACCGTAATTGTGGATATCCTTATAAATTTTTCACTGTGTTCGTCAGTGCAAATTCGTTGTTTTTCATTCGTAAAACTATTCCTGTTTATTATTGGTATTTTTTTATTATTGTTATTAGTATTATTATTGTTCTTATTCTTATTATATTATTATTATAGATAAATAGGTAAATCCGCATTGAAGACAGCTCATACTGATACAGGAAGGTTCACGTTATTTATAGATTTGTGGTTGCTTCTCACTTCGAATCTCCAGCAACGTACTCCTATACCATATAACTGAACGGCTTTTCGGAAAGTTGATGTGGAATAATAAAACTTTACCTTATGGAATTTACTAACAACATATTACATCATTATGCATTGGAAATGCAAATTATTTTGACGTTTTCCATCTTTTTAAAAGGCCTTTAAATCCATTATTACAACCCATTGTCACTTATGAAAGGGGGCAATTAAATGTGGACATTGTGGGTAGTTTTTTTTTTACAACTGTTTTTTAAACCACAAAGTGGTCAAACCTTTAATCCCCTTACAACAACGAGTTTCAAAGATGAAACCCAAGTTAGGAGTTAATTACAGTCCCCCGTAATGGAGATTGAAAGAAAGGAATTAAGGTGTGGGGAACTCAGACGGGATTTGGGTGCAGCAACGACTCGTAATGGAGATGGGATTCCGGTGTAAAGGAATTCATGTTGCGATGGATTTTAGATCGTACAGGACCCCTCTTAATGAAGATGAATTTTGGTATAAACTCCCATCCCATTCAATATGACTCTTACAAATAAATCCTAATTCGCAAAAATAGAAAACCTAACCCCCACTCTCATATATACGCATTTAAAAATCAAAAAAGCCATGCAGGCGGGGAATTCAACAAAATAATTGTCAATATTTTTTGACACAAGTAATTAAATTGATCTGTTGACACCAATATTATAGTTTTAAAAATGACAACTATTAAACTAAATTCAGATTTTGTCCTCCCTTTTAATCTAAGATTTAGACGCCACAAAGAGTACTACTTTTCCATTAAAGGTGTATCGAAAGATTTCAAATATTCAGCTAAAAATAAGCACGATTTTCTGTTGCAAAAATATTAAGTTTCCATCATAGTATCTCCATAGAAAGATTAAGCTGATTCCTTAGTACCAACATTGTGAAATTGTAATTTCCGTATTGGACAAATAAAAATTCCGCATATGTTTTGTTGTTTATATTGAAGATACGCAAATGTTAATATACCTTTTAACCCTTAAGACTAGTTCTGGGGCCAAATAAAGGTACGAAATCTATTGAGTGGTCTGATCTCATGAAATCACAACAATTGATGCCTTGAATTTCGTGTTGTACCTTTATAGTTATGGTGATTTGATACCTAGACTCATTCTTCATTTTTAAGCGGCCTTAGCGCCTAACTCTCATAATAAATATTAAGGGTCGCAAGCTAGTACTAAAATACTTTAACACACTTCATACCTAATTCCATGTCTATTGTGAGGTGCCCTACCCCTAAGATCTCATGTCACTTGTGAGGGCTTGTTTTAGGTATAATCGTATAATTAGACATGCTAGAATCTTGTCTTACAATTATCCATAACGTTTTAGTTACATTGACATCTTAATTCCATCTCCATTATATGAAGTCTAAAGCCAAACTCCCTTATTGGGTCCTCCCATTTTAAAAAAAATAAATCATTTATCGAAAACAACGCGCGCTTTTTTTACTGAATTGGGCGCTTCATAGCTTTATTATTTATCCGAATTTGATTAATACTGAGATTTCTTCGTGTCCTAATTCCCATCTCACTTCTGATGACAAATCTAAATATATTATTTTTAATTGATCCTTTAGAAAAAAAATGGGAACAATTCCAAACAACGTTAGATTCACTGTAAAAGTAAAAACCCCAATTGTTTAGAAACTTGATGCGAAGTTATTGTTTGGGTACTAAACTGTCAAATCTTTAACACTTGGCGTCAAATGCTAAACACCACCCAACCGGCAAATACTTTAATATTTTCGATATTTTTTCTTATTCTATTTTCGTTTCTAAATCCCTTCTCACTTCTCACAAGCCTAAACTAAATGATTTTGATATTGCCCCTATAGAAAACTGGAACAATCCAAGTAACTTTAGTTGTTACGTCAATGTGTCTAAGTAAACATTAGTTACAAACATGGAGCAAGAAGTTTTGGAGGTAATAAACACGCAAATATCTAAACACTTGGCGTCGAATGCCTAAATACACCGCCAAATGACTGAATATTTTTCGATTCTCACACGCTATAATTTAGATATTTCAAATGTTTAAACATATTGCAATGGGTTAATTTTAAACCGTGTTTTACAGTGAAATGGTTGGCCGACCCCTTGGAGAACAGGTCATAAAGTCCCACGTTAAATGTAGTTTTTAGTATAGATGTTATAAATAAAATTGATATTGTTTATGAATAATAACTTGCTATTTTCAAGTAAATTACAGTATGTAACGTGGCTTATACGTATGGATTTCACAAAACTTCAAAATCGTGAGATGATAAAGATCCCGATTTATTAAACGATTTTGAATTCGACTTGACTCATTAGCAACGTCAGTTCTGCGCTTCTTATACCACCAACACAGACGAATCGCTGTACTTGATTTAAAAATGAATAGTACTAGTATATATATTATGAAGTAAACCAAATTACATGTAGAGGGCATGTTCTATTGCTATATACATGTGCAATAATCATTTTAAAACTGTGTTTAGTAATTTGACAACTCGCTTGTTTTCCTTTTCTACTGTTTCAAGGCTAAACACACAATATCTAAATACTATTTTATTATTACTAAACGCTATCCCTCAATGAGCTTCTATTTTTAATAGTGAACTAAATTAGAGTAATAATGTGAAGAATTTGTTAACTTTTCCTCATCATAATAAATAAATGAAAATAAACTTATATTTTCATATATGCACTTTATTTCCTATTTGCTGAAAAATCACCTAATCGGTATTATACAAATCCAATTAATTCAGAAGCATGTTGCTTGGAATTCATGTACGTAATAAAAGGACCGAATTTTTTTTTCTTAGTACTTATAATATTTGTCTAATGTAATAATATGTTTAAAAGGAAAAAACTAGAACCATGAAGTCTTGTTCTTTCCATTTCTTGACCGACACCTCAACCTCCTCCCTGTCTCCGAATCAGAAAAACCTGAAATATTGAAAGTTTTAGGTCTAATCAACTGTTTTCAGCCGTTTTTTTACAAACGAAATCGCCCTTTTTCGTCGTCCACCCCGCCACGAAAGGATTGTCGTTTATATGGACTTCGTTGATCTCTTGCTTTGTGTATATAGAATTAGCCCTAACATTAATAAGAAGCCATGGACCATTAATGAATGTTTACAACTATTTATACAAGTCTGATGTGTATTCATGTTGAAACCGAAGCCCATTGGAATAAACCACTCCGGAGTGGGTTTTATTTACAAAAAAGATTATGATTTACACACGAAAAAATGGCTTAGACTTTTTTCATTTCATGTGTGAAACAAACACATATAAAAGCAACACATTAGCAAAAGTTTAGGGTGCCCTATATGCAAAATGGCCAGTCTCCTGAAGGGCAATGACCAGGCTGCAATAGCGGCATTGTTTATTAAAGAGCCTGAGACATTTCCAGAAAGAACCGCTCCAATTTTTTTTCGAACCCTGGTTTTTGCCTATTTTGGAATGCTTACCAATGTCGTGCACGACAGAAATTCAAAGCATGGGTTTTTTTAATGGAAACGATTATCTATAGCAGGAAAGTCAAACACGGTTTTTTGCAGTAGGTTATCTCGACGATCCCGTGCAATTCTGAGGAAATTCGTATCCTCAAAAAATCTCCTCCTGTCACTTTTAATACTTTATTTACCAGTATGTAATGGCCCTAACTTTCTTCTGTATTCAACCTTTATTCACACACACTCGAATAGTACTTTTGCTCCCGAAAAGATGCAATAACTAGTGCATTTGAACGTCATAATCCTGGAATGCTGATTTCTTGTAAGCCCTTATAGCGATATCAATATCATTCTTCCACAAGTCCTAATCAATACTAGTATACCCAGTGTATTGAATTATTATTTTACTATTTATATAACGGCATACCACTTCTTTAATTGATATGATTAATAAAACCAACAAAGCTGAATTAATGTTGCCTGCCATGTTTTCTATCAAGGCGCACATTCAAATCCTAGACGTACGACAAAGCGTGCTTATTCTTAACTCACAAGCTTTTGTCAGGCTGTAGGGCCGGCCGGACCGCCCGCTGCGGCGTTTTTCCTCTTCTACGTCACAATACTTCATTCTATTGACCGTACGCATTGTGTGACAATGGTTAATGTTTGCGCTCTCACGTGGCTATTGAAGGATCACAGGCTGTATTGGTCACATGTTTAATCTTGCTGCGAATTTTTCAACGGCTTTAACCCAAATACAAGCCAGTATATTGTGAACGTAACTTCTTGCTTTTGTGGCAATCATCCTGTTACTGCTGTGACAGGTGAAGATTAGTTCATAGAATATATTGGCATGGGCAGCATTTCCACATGATTAGTATTTGTGACGATGAAATCATAAACAAAAGTTGGTCAAGTGATTAAGAAAATGCAAAATTTGCATAATTTATTCAAAACTACACACCTGAAAACAACATTTAATCACATTAGATGTGTTTAGATCATCAATCACTTGCCTTCAAAAATCAAAAAACATAAACAATATCTCATTATTTAGTATTGCTGTTATAAGAATAAATACCCTGAAAAAGAAACATGGAGTGCAAACACAAATTATGCAATTTTGATGTTAATATCGTCATAACTCCTAAACCACTGATGCAAACCTTGTAAAAAACTTTTCCAGACACCTTATATATTTAAAAACAATAATTTAAAGCAGAAAATCCTATATGTACCCAAATTTGGGTTTTTGTCTGTACGGAGCGACTTTCGGCCCTGAGATCTGCGCCCCATTGTACATAATACTGTATGCAACTTGTCACTGCCACTGTAAGCTTACTGACTAGATTATAGTACTGTGCTCAGAGATGCTAGTAATAACTCCCAAGGAATACTAGCATTGAGCTATAATACCTCTAGTTCCCTATAAAATTCATGAATATTCTCGCTGGATACATGTAGAATGGATCACGAGCTGTACATGCTAGTGATATACACACATAGACATGTTAATCCCAAGGTCAGGACCAAAATTTCAGCTCCTTTTAAATATTTAATTTCCCAAGTTGATTTATACAATGTTTGTGTAGCAACACAAAGAAAACAGAGATCTGTCTGGTTGCTGGCTATGCATCTTATGCTTTGACATATGGGGCTTATTTTTGGCTTCAAGGTATGGGGAGGACAGTCTAACATTTGTTATCAGGGTTTCAGAGTACCAAAAACGGTCAAGGTCATCCTCGAGGAGTCAATTTGGCATAGAAATACCCTATCTGTTCTGCTGTCTGTCCAACAATGCACTTCGTTATACTTTGACATGGGGGCTGAATTTTGGCTTGAAGGTATAATAGGAGGGACAGTCTGATGGTTGTTATCAGGGTTTAAGAGTGACCAAAAAGGTCACAGGTCATCTAAGAGTTCAATTTGTGTAGAACTACCCTACTGTCTGTCCAGCTATGTTTTTCATTATTCGGTTGGGGGGGACATATGGGGCGATATGACATGAATGTAGGGGAGGACAGTCTGACGTTTGTTATCAGGGTTGAAGTACTGACCCCAAAGGTCAAAGGTCAATTTGGGTCATAAATTCCCTATAACCACAAAAATTGTGTCAAAAAGACACTGACCTAGCACAGAATAAATCTGAGCCAAAGGTAAAATCACACACTTAGGCTAGTTTACTTTGACAAAATGATATATGAAAGTCAGAGTGCAGTAGGTAGATAAGACATGGTTAACTTAGGTAACTGAGCTCTAAAAATCAACTTGCTTAAGAATAATTGTGGTAATGTCATGGCAGATGGTGTCATCCAACTATGCAATAAGATAAATTAAGTTTATGAAATTAAAATAATCTATGATTTTTAAGGACAAGGATCCTTCTCTCAGTATAATTTAAAATATTGACAAATATGATATGGGAGTCAAAGTGCTTAAGGGCAGGATTAAGAAAGGTTAAACTGAGTTAAATATCTGTAACATCAACAACAACTTGTAAAATATCCATGGCAAATGTTCCACACTTATGGTCCACCAGGGCGAGTAAGGAGTAAGTACAAGGTACAATTTATTATTTCAAAGTGACTTTTAGATTTTTGCAATTAAATGTCACAACAACCTTTGTATTTAAGCAAGGTCTGTGATTTACACTTTATGACAAAGAGTCATAAAAATTAACAATTTACGTCAGCTGGTAAATTTCTGGGTAATTTATGTTGGCTTGGTAAATTTTTCAAACCCTGTTGTTTGGAGCAAGCCGTGTTTTTGGCTTTGGGCGAGCATTGGGGAGGGGGTTAGGGGACCACTTTCACAAGTGGGTTTGATGATACATTGCGGACTCATCATAATTGCATGATAAGACGATAGCAAA
>JAMKCH010044294.1:0-19620 GCA_023653785.1 Ophioderma brevispina | reverse complement strand
ATACACGGCGCGTGAAACTCGACATGCCGCGGGAAACATAGCCATGATTTTGATACGTTGTAGCGTGGCCTAAGTTTTCATCGAATTGCAGTGTACTTACGACACGAACACGCTGACCACAAACATATTTGCAAGTAGGCTTTCTTTCTCTTCCTTTCTCGCTCATTCATCGAAACCCTCTTTGTGTAAAATCAAACACGCGTTTAATTCCGTTTACCACACAGTGACTTTGAAAAATCAAAAACTGCAACTTTTGCTTGGGGATTTTAACACTTCAGACGTTGCCGAATCCCTGTTTGTGCCAGCTGTATTTTACAGTGGGAATATTTATTTTGATATATCCAAGACCAGAGTCGGATTTCACAAAGAGTTTGCTACGCAATCGTTAACCCTCTTCGTCACGCATCGTAAGTAAATGGGGGACTACTAACAAGTAACGTTTGCGATCGTTTGCTTATACGATGGGTCTACAAGTGGGTTATATCTTATGAAATCCACTCCACAGGTTCTTAATATGTTTTATTTTTATCGATTTAAATCCACAGCACAGATATTACAGAAAGACAGGATGACATGAGGAAAGGGATACCAGCGATTGTCTCATCCATGTGAATCGTGCAATCCGAGAACTGCTTCGACAAGAACGTTGTCTTTAAAAACATACTAACGGAAACAACACAAACACCTTGATCTTTACGATATGATTGCTGCTCCAGAAGACTTCAATTATATTTTGTTAACCATTTTTCATTTCGAGAGTGCTTTCACTTTAAGAACAAAAAAAAGAAATTAGAGGATCCCCTCATATGTAAATGTGAGTCAAAGTGAATTGGACAAATTAATTGGTATGGGCATTGTTTGGGTAGGGTTATTCACCATTGTAAATAAGGTAATTTACTCTCCAATGAGGGTAAGGGCCTAAAAATACGCTTGTTTGTCGTCAAACGGAGGAAAATGTTAGAGCTGTAGGTCGGTCGATCGTTTTGTTTTAAAGATGACTTCATTCCAGCGCCATCAGTATTGCTATAAAATATGGATACATCGCCGGAAGCTTGAACGAGAGTACATCATATTATGTTGGGGATAACGAGCTGCGCACCCAACCCGAGCTGTTTGTTTGTCAACTGAGCCATCTGTGCAAACATATGTCCGGGCCGAATTCCAATATAACTGATTTCTCTAATAGCAATTTCCCGAACAATATGCTTATCTTCACCCCTTGAGAGAGTGAATGAATACCAAGAGTATTTAAATTTTTGGAGAAATCCCTCAATGGCCAGGGTCGGGTCACAACAGAAAAAAAGACGATCGACATACGGCATACGAGAATTAAGTTTATCTTCTGGTTTTTTTTTTTGAGGATTTGGAAAGTTACTGTTCATCTGATTTGCCAATTATCAATAAACATGTCGTATGTGGGTGATCATCACTAGCCTTAAAACAGTCAAGTTATAGCTTTTTTGTGTTAAGAATTATCTCCGAATTTGAAGGGGAGGATCTCCAGCACTCTATCTGCAACTAGTCAATGCTGTGCTCTAAGGCCCCAGTGCATATCTTTAAATCTGTGTATTGAACACTGTCTAAACTCGCCTTCAAGGAAGAACTAGCAGAATCAAATGCTTCACAGCCAGGAGTCATTATAATCTGATTAAGCTGTATACATTCCTTAAAATCATGGGTCCATCAGCAACCCACGACGAACCCCTGCAATACATCTCACAGATAAAATACAGCTTACCACGATCAATGATATATCTAATGTGCTTATACAGGGCATTTTAGTATCACAATAATCTGGAGGTACATAACATAGAAACTGGGTGGTCCATGGCCCACCAGTTAATTATTTGGCCACCCATAAATTCGTCTGCCCAATGACCCAAAATGGCCACCGGCTTAATTATTTGACACACCAGTTAATTATAAGCCCAAAATGTTATTTGTATGAAGTTGCAGTATTCACTAAATTAATGAATGCTCAAGCAATATTGAAACAATACCTGAAATAGCGTGTGTGACTCTACACCTTAGAATTAATGGTAGTCAGGGGTAGTTGGAGTGACAAACTTTACTACGGGCCTATACTATTAAAGAAGATCACCACCCATCTTTAAAGGACAACCAAGACATGAAGGTATGTTATATTGTAATGGGATTGGAATATGCATGAAAAATGTCTGTATGTTGTGTGTATAATATCACAAAGATCATGATCACACTCGTGACTCGGGCAAGTAAGCCTGGTGGAATGGAATCACTAAATACATTGCATCATACAAGTCCAATAAAAATTCATCAAATTAGCGAACAAAGTGGCAGTTGAATGGCTGTCAAAAATCAATGACATTTAAACAAAATTTGTTTTTGTTCCCTTTGTTGGAAAGTGGGGAGGGGGGGGAGGGGGGGGGTTTGTTTTTCTCTATCATCATCACTCTCTAAACTTTAAAATACTATTTCTTTTTCTCTATAATCCAACGAAGCTGTTCCTCCAAATAAAGGACTAGGCTACTGAGCAGCAATATCATATCTTCAATGAATTATTAGTATGAAAACGTGGATTGATCTTTATTGGGCTCCGGGCAAGGGGGCCTCATATTGCATATTAATTTGATGTAAGTAGGACACTGACCCTGGAATAAAGGCTGACTCAGCTGGGAAGGGGCATACATAGGTTAATTTGCAGTCAAAGTTATGATTCATGATGACTAATAAAAAGAGGTGTAAAAATGAGTACGAAATATGATGTAATTTATAATTTAATATTAATTGGCTATGAGTCTAATAAAATGGCGGGGAAAACTCGCCAATGATTTGATTACGTGGAGCGTGCCATAAGTATTCAAATGCGAATTGCCAGTGTACTATCTACTTTTTTTTTTTTGTATTACGATAGCACGCTGACCCCAAACAATATTGCAGTAGGATTTTCTCGCTCATTCAGTCTGAAACCCTCTTAGTGCAAAATCCATACACACGAGTATTATTCCGTTTTGTACACACAGTGACCATTGAAAATCCAAAAAAAACTGACCAACTTTGCTTTGGGGATTTACATCTTTCAGACGTGCCGAGATACTGTTTGTGCCAGCACCTCGCTATTTTACAGTGATATTTATTTTGATATATCAAAGACCAGAGTCGGATTTCACAAAGATTTGCTACGACATCGTTAACCCATTCTTCCGTCAAAGCGCATCGTAATGTAAATGGGGGGCTACTAACAGTAACTTGCGATGCGTTTGCTTACGAGGGTATACAGGGGTGTATGCTTTTTTATGAAATCACTCCTTACAGGTTGCTTAATATGTTTA
Source organism: Ophioderma brevispina (assembly GCA_023653785.1). Classification (NCBI taxonomy): domain Eukaryota; kingdom Metazoa; phylum Echinodermata; class Ophiuroidea; order Amphilepidida; family Ophiodermatidae; genus Ophioderma; species Ophioderma brevispina. The sequence continues at coordinate 16,309 of JAMKCH010044294.1, read as the reverse complement.
TCGATTTAAAATCCACCGCACAGAATAATTACAGAAAAGTAACCAGGATGAACATGAGGACAGAGGGATACCAGCGATTGTCTCACCATGTGAAATCGTGGAATAGAGTTTTTTTGAGAACTGCATTGACACGAAAGTTGTCTCTTTAACTACTCCACCCCCTTGATTGTACGATACTGATTTGCTGCTCAGAGACTTCATTATATTTTAACATTTTTCATTTCGAGAGGGTTGATTTCAACATTTAAAAACAAAAAGAAAATTAGAGGTAGAGGATCCCCTCATAATGTAAATGTTAGTCAAAGTGGAATTACCAAATTTAATGTATGCATGTTGGGTAGGGTTTATTCACATTGGAATAAGGTTTTACTCTAACATTTTTCTTTTTGAGGGTATAGGGTAAGGGCTGAAAAATACGCTTGTTGTTTGTCGTAACGGAGGAAAATGTTAGGAGCTGTTCGTGTCGTTCGGTCGATCGTTTTTTTAAAGATGACTTACATTCCATGCGGCCATCAGTATTGCTATAAAATATGGATGATACATCGCCTCGGGAGAAGTTGACGGAGACGATACTGGAATGTAGGGGGATAACCGTAAGCTGAACACCCAACCCGAGCTGTTTGTTTGTCAAACTGAGCCATCTGTGCAAATAATGTACGGCCGAATTCCATATAGAACTGATTTCTCTATAGCAATTTCTCTCCCGAACAATATGCTGATCTTCAACCACTTGAGAGAGTGAATTGAATACCAAGAGTATAGTTTAACTTTGGATTTTGAAATCCCAAAAGGCAAGAGAGTCGGGAACACAGAAAAAAAAGGACGATTCGGGGGGGGGGGGGGGGGGGGGGGGGACACATACGGCAGACGAGAATTAAGTTAGTTTTATTACTTCTGGTTTTTTTGCGATGGAGGATTTTGGAAAAAGTAACTGTTTCTGAGAATTATTCAATAATTTAATGTCGTTATTTGGGTGTCATCAATAGCCTTAACCAGCAATGTTATAGCTTTTGGTTAGAATGATCTCCGAATTTGAAGGGGAGGATCTCGCACTCTATCTGCCAAAGATTTCTGTCAATGCTGCTGCCTCTAAGGGCCCCAGTGCATATCTTTGTAAATCTTTGTATGAACACTGTCTAACACTCGCCTTCACAGGAAGCACTAGCAGAATTATCAAATTGCTTCACAGCCCTAGTCATATTTAGAGATCGGAAATTAAAGCTGTATAAATTCTTTTTTTAAAAGCAGGGGTCCATCAGCACCCACGACGACACCTGAAATAACTCAGCAGATTATACGAGGCTTACCACGATCAAGTGATATATCTCATGTGCTGATTCCAGGGTGCATTTTAGTATCAAAAGAATCAGGGGGGAGGTAAAAAATAACTAGAAGAAACGTGGGTTCGCGGACATGGCCTCACCCAGTAATATTTGGCCCACCCAGTAAATTCAGTTGCCCAATGACCAAAATGGCCCACCAGTTAATATTTGAACACACCCAGTTAATTATAAGCCCAAAATTTATGATAACAGTTGCAGTCTTTCACTTAAACTTAATGAATGCTTCTAAGCATATTTAATTAAACAATTATCCTGCAATAGGCAACAGTGTGTGACTCTACACCTTAGAATTATGGTGTATCAGGGTAGTTGAGTGCCACTTTACAAGCGCCCCCCTTTATTACTAATTAAATGAAGATCACCATCCATCTTTAAAGGACCACAAGACAGGAAGGTATGTTATATTGTAATGAATTGGAATATGCTGAAATTCCTGAGTTGTGTTATAATCACAAAATAATGATCACCTTTCGTGATCGGGCGGAAGTAAGCCTGGTGGAATAGGAACAATAAAATACAAATGGGCACCCTAACAGTCAAATAAAAATTCATCAAATTAAGCTGAACAAAGTGCAGTTATTTTTAAATGGACTCAAAAATTCAAATGACATTTGAGAACAAATGTGTATTTTGTTCCTTTGGTGTTTTTTCCCTAATCATCACCTATATAACTTTAAAATACTAGTTTCTTTTTTTTTTCCCACAAACACTTTTTTATAACAAAAAAGCTGCTCCTCCAAATATAGGACTAATGCTACCTGAGCACAGCAAATCATATCTTCAAGAAATTATTAGTATGAAAACGTCGGTATTTGAAATATGGGCTACAGGGGCAAGGGGGCATCAATATTGCATATGATTTGATGTAAGTGGACCTGACACTGAATAAAGGCTTCAATCAGCTGGGGGAAGGGGCAGGGCAGACCATAGCGTTACATGCAGTTCAAAGTTAGATTCATGGATGAAATAATAAAAAGAGGTGTAGAAAAAGAGAGAAATCATTGATTGTAATAATACATTAATATTATTGCTATGAGTCAATAAAATGGCAGGTATTAGAGGTGGTATTGTAATCAAATATTTTACCATCTACATTACTCAAGTGAAGCGATTGTTTAGTGAACTCACGCGATGAGTGATTTTGTTTCTGCGGTTTGTTTTTTGGTATTGTTGAATTTGTTGTCGAATATCTTGTGGTTTAATTTATTTATCAGTATAAATAAAAATGCCACAATTTGTATTATATAAATAGAACGAGCTCATTCCAAAAGGTGTCTAAAGGGGGATCACCCGATTTAAGGATATGGAGTTTTCATTCTTGATAGATTGGCCTTAACCCAAAAACCCCACTGTAGGGTTTTCAAGCCGATATTTCAATGCGTTTTCATGTGAGAGCAGGAGGAAAGGAGAGAAAACGTGATTCGTAAGCCCCCATTAGAGTACGTGTACAACCTTAATATTTTGGTCGACCAAATTGGGGTAACATTTTCGCTCATTACTTGCAAACCAAACATTCCTTTGGCCTAAGATTTCACAGGTATAAATGAGAAAAATAGTAGCTTTCTTCTGATATCAAAATGTTGACCACTGGGGTAAAATCTGGGCTTCTGGGGAGACGAGGCTATTAGCGATCGGGCCCTGGACTTTAACCACTTAAGTGACCGGGGGCGGGGGCGGGGGGGTTCCATTAGTACCCAACATTTTTTTTTTTGCGATTTCTCGGTAACGCAATCAAATGTGCAAGAATTATTTGCATAATTGTCTGATTTATGAGTACGCTTCTCCTGATACACACACCAAATCTTGGAATTTATTTGTTAGATAGATACCTTAGGAGGCAATTAAATTAATATTAATATACTTTAAATCAAATAACCTGTTATATTGCTGATAGCATCCAATTCAATTTTGTCAGTGACCGATGCTCTTAACACTGCGTTTAAGCATTATGGGGGAATAAGGTGATTTTCTGACGGAGAAAAACACAAGATTGTATAAATTTGGCTATATTTGCCAATGGATTATGTATTAATTGGTTATTATAGAGTAGATATATGAATTTTTTGGTTCAAAACCCTTTTATATTGGAAGTTGCTGAGGATGGAAATGTGCTGCGAGCACTCTTTATTAGCGATATTATTACTTTTAATACAGGTGGATCCCAAATCCATATGTTTTGGGGTTATATTAATAATTATACTACTAAAACATGATTTTTGATTAGTTTGACTTACTGTTTGGTATGATCCAAAATAAAAACAATAACCAAAATGTGTGCCCGGTTGTTTTTGAGCTACTTAAGCAAACAAACTTCCATTTTTATTTGGACTTGTATGTGCAATTTGTAGTAGTGTTCCATTCCACCAGGCATCTTACTTGCCCCCCGAAGTCACACGGGTGATCATTATTTTGTGTATTATACACACAACATACAGAATTTCAGCATTATTGCCACTCACATTAACAAAGATAACATACCTTCTGTCTGGTATTTTGTCCTTTAAAGATGGATGGTGATCTTCATTTAAATAGTATAGGCCTTTAGTAAAGTTTGTTCCACTCCAACTACCCTGAATACCATAATTCTTAGGTGTAGAGTCCACACACTGCCTATTCAGGATATTGACTTAGATATGCATTGCAAGCATTCATTAATTTAAGTGAAATACTGCAACTTTATCACAATAAATTTTGGGGCCACCTGCCCTCCACAGTATTACTGGGTGTCTGTGTCAAATAATTAACTTGGTGGGCCATTTTGGTGGTCATTGGGCAGACTGAATTTACTGGGTGGGTCTCCAACCCCCAAATAATGAACTGGGGAAGGAACACTCAGTTTCGATGTTTTTATCTCCTGTTTGGACATATCCAATATCATAACCAAATCATTATATACATGTACAAGGACTTGCCGCACAAAAACGGCGAATCTTTTGACAAGTCTAGCCCCAATGCCGTCAACGCCGGGAGTGGTACACTTTGCTCTTTCTATGGCATGATCAAGTTCATTCAGCATAAATGGCTCATTCAAACAACTGTTCTCAACTGAATCACTTAAAGAGACATGAGGAGATTTCCAGAAAGAAACGCCCCAATTTTTCTCGAAGCCCGATTTTTTACATATTTAAAATGCTTACCAATGTATTAGATCACACCTGGGTGAATAAGCCAATACGCCATCTTTATGTAATAAGATGATGATTTAGTAGTTTCTGTCGTGCACGACAGAAAGTCAAAGCATGGTTTTCTATGGGGAACGATTACGATAGCAGGCAAGTTCAAAACAAGGTTTGCAGTTTTCTTTTGCACCTGTTTGTCCAATAAATCTTCGAAACGTTCTCTGTAGGTGGTCTACAACCGATCCCGTGAAATTTGAGAGAAATTCGTATCCTAAAAAAATCTCCTCCTGTCACTTTAAACAAAAATTAGTTTCCTCCTTCCTTTTAACATCCTTAAATTCATCAGTGTAATTAGCGTTGCTACTAACATGCGCAAATGAATGCGCAAGGGCGTTGGCCTAGTCAGCATCAGAAACAACATTTTTCCCATCATGATTTAACACGGGAACGTTTTTGGATTCGGGTTTACGAGAAATTCTTTGAATTTTGTTCCAGACTTTTTTTGTAGGCGTTTGTGAATTAATCCCCTCGCAAAAAGTTTCCCAACTGCGTTTTTTGGCCACCCGAATGACTCGTCTGGCAATTGCTTTCTTACGTTTGTAATCAATTAAATGCTGAGGCAAGCAAGATTTTTTCAGTAAATTAAGCGCTTTCTTTTTATTTCTATAACTGCTTCTTCGCAATTATCATCCCACCAAGGGACAGGCGGTTTGTTGTTTGCGATGTACTTAGTACGAGGAATGGACTTGTCTTCCACTTCGCTCAATTCATTAATAAATGTATTGTACACACCATCAATGTCATCATGATCATTGGGCCAAGTTATTTTCTCATTACAAAGATTATTAAATAAATTCCAGTTTGCTTTATTTAGACACCAAGAAGACACGTGGTTATTTGGGGAACAATGGGCTGCTAAGCCAACATGAATACAAATGGGATAGTGGTCACTGCCCCACATATCATTGTGAACAAACCATGAACATTGAGTAAAAATTGAACTAGAACAAAAAGTTAAATCAATACACGACAGTTTGCCTGTCCGCACATCCAGCCTGGTACCAGTGCCGTCATTTAAACAAACTATAATCATGATTGTCAATAAAAGACTCAATGGCATTGCCATTGTGATCATTCTTTTCACTGCCCCAAAGAGTATTATGAGAGTTGAAATCCCCGCATACAATGGTACCACCTTTGTTAGTGACAAGGCGCTCAAGGACATCGGAATTTATATTGACACCCGGATTATAGACATTGACAATGGTAGTCGTATGTTGTTTATTATTGGCCCAGATATCAATAATTTGAGCTTCAATTGGAAGAATGTTAATGTTTTTAACGGAAAAGGCAATGCCTTTTTTAATAAAAATGCCGCACCCTCCTCTATGACATTTCCCATCCCCTACAAACACCCTATCATTACGAATGAATTTTTATCCGGACAACCTAAATTTTTTTAATATCGTCTATAATCCGGGTGTCGATATACATCATCTGTTTGAGTATTGTTTGTTACCTTTGTTTGTGTGAAAGCGTCCACCATTTTAACCACATTCTTGGAATTATTTATCCTTTTTCACCTTTTAGTCAGGTAGATATGGTCAAAGTTATGTCCAGACCGTAAAGTTGAGTTATATACAACAATTTTTGCTGAAATGATAGATTAGGGTGTTTGTAGAATAAGAATCTTCCGGATGCCACCTGGCATCCTGGGCATTTTGAGAAGAATCCAAGTGGCGTCGCCATTATGATAATTATTATATCAATCATATATTATCAAAACATGGCGTTGCTAGATATACTATCGGAACTACGGGTATGGCACTTGTAACATTAAGTCATACTTACAAATTCAAAATGGAAGCCAAATCTAATATTTTTATAAAAATATGCCCTATAACTGTGATAAACAATAGCAAGATAGTACTTAGAATAGTGTTAGACCACATAAATGTATTTATGATATTTTAAAGTTGGAACATGACGTCAATTCAACATGGCAGCCAAAAAGGTGAATATCTTCAAAACGACTGACACAAAATTTCTAAATTTACCTTCATGTATAAAATTAATTGTGTCAATGAAACAATTAGAAATGTACCTATTATATGATCATAACCAAGTGATACCAGGTAATCCCGATAAATACAAATGTGTCAATTATAAATTTAGTGCAATATATGTGAAAAAATGTAATTCCTATGGTATTTGACAACTTTGCACCATATTGGTTTTATTTCGATTTGGCACATTGAAAACAAATTGAAATGTATTTTGTACATTGGTTAAGATCAGAGGTACATTTCTAATGTCATTGACACATTGATTTCGATTTGAAGGCTGTAATACTATAAAATTTGTGTCAAGTATTTTGAAGATGTTTACGTTTTGGCTGCCATATGATTGATGTTCATTGTTACCAATTTTAAAAGTATCAGAAATACATTATTGTGTCTAACACATAACCTAGGACTTCATGTCTATTTTTTTATCGCAGGATTTGCTGTTATAGGGTATATTTTTAAATTATTGGATTTGCCTTCCATTTTGAATTTGACAGTATGACTTATGTTAAAGTGCCATACACTTGTTACTTGAATCCTATGGATTATAGTAACTCCCTATTTTGATAATATAGGGTTGAATATATAATTATCATTTATGGCGACGCCATCTTGGATTTCTCAAAATGTCAAGGATGCCCAGGTGCACCCGAAAGCTTCTTATTCTACATACCTAATCTATATTGTCAGCAAAAAAAACATGTGTATATACTCAACTGTACGGTCACATGAAAGTTCTATTGTTTGTTTTCGGACGAACAAACACTATCTGTTCACTGACCTGGGACTAGTATTATAAGAACTTACGGCTGGCTATTAATACGGTGATGTCAGACCTAGTACATTTCATATCCAAAACGTATCTGGGAGGGCAGAATTTGCTATCACATGAAGGCAAATGGAATTGAATCAACAAATTTAACATTTCCAGTTAGTTTGAGACGTCTCACAGAATCAACCCCATGGGATGTACAGACCTGTTTGAGATCATCTTCAGAAATATAAAAGGGCAACACCAAAAATGACGCCTTTACATTGTGTCTCAGACATGGGTACTCAACACAAACAGGCCAAGAACATAGGGTGTTTCCCGTTTTAAGATTGCTAGCTATTGAAGCAGTGTAGCCAATGAACAGCAAATACCGTGTTTACTTTGTTAACTTTCTGGACCATGTTTTCATTTACGGAATTCAGTGCCTGCGCTATTTTCACCGGGCTCACTTTTGCCCGGTGTACAAGCATCCACTGGTGATATGACAACTTTAGGGGCTTTTACAATACTGAGCCCGGGATTTCTTGTCCCTCGTAGTTGTAGATAATCAGTGTGGAGTCGAGATGGCTGGACTGAGAGCTAAAAGAATCACCTTTATTTTTCCGTCTTTTTTTTACCTCTACGCCGGTCCACAACAAATTCTCTCTCTTCGCGCACTATCTCGCACCGTATTGAAGCGCAACCCCAAAACAACGGCACCTCCCAAATAAACAAAAAAAACAACAACAACTGCAGTGCACTATAAGGGAACAGACTAAACAAACATTTGTGCCAAAGGTAATACGACTTCTATACAACAGCACAATAAAACAACCGACCGAATTAACTAAGTAGAGGCACGTCTACACCGTTCAAAATTCATATATCGACCAGCTTCGCCGACTCGTACGGCCAAATTTGGTCGTACCACAGCCTCAGAAGCATAACCCCCGAAGCCGCGCGCAAGTGGCTGTAGCCTGCTAAAACTAAAACGGGGATCCGTCGCTCATTCAGTCCACGGTAAGGGTATTTAGCGCTGACTATCGTTGTCAGTTGTGCCTTATGTGACCATCTTTTCACATTCGCGGGGGGGACAATGAATATTCAATTATTAAAGAAAACAATATACAGATGGGAATCTTAAAAAAAGGAAATTTTATATGGGAAATAACAGCCAATTTTTGGAAAAAATAAAGATTTGTGACGTAACGGCAGTGATTGGTTCTTATTTGTTCGGGGGACCCCATTCAGGTAAAAAGAACGTACGTATTCCCTACATTGGAAAAAGGCAACCGATTATAGTCATCGTACGTCGTTTTTGAATCAGTAGGGAAGAGGAAATTTTTATGTTTGACCTTAATACACGGGTCTTTTGGAAAAAAATACTACATTTGGCAGAGAGGGTTCATGTACAGACCTTGATTTCAACATCGTCGTGTATGTAGTATTTTGTTCAGTCGCCCCGACGAGCAACAAAGGAGATATATACCTGACACGGGACCTGGTACCTGACACGTGACACAAACTATTCATCTCGTTACCGTTTTATAACAACAATACGGCAAGCACCAAGCATTCTGTATCTCTGTCCCAGCGTTCATCGATCAAGATGTGAGACTTTACACGTGGTTCTGTACAGGCGAGGGTAGGACACGATTCTGCTCGTTTTGGGCATTGGGGGGATTTCCAAACGGTAATTTGTGTAACTGCTAAATGCATTTACTATGGCAGTCTCGGTCCCAAGTACATTAAAAAAAATCATCTCCTTTTTTAAACCTTTGTCAAAAGATCTTTAGAATATCATGATAAAAAATTAAGAAATAAAATTATGAAGTTCACATCAATCCTGACTTCTGTTAAATTACTGTGGCAAATCAAAAACTCCAGAAAAACTTTCCCCTGCAAAAGTAATCTCTATTATTAAACATAATACCTGGACATACGCGCCATGGCTACAGAGAGCTAGCGCTCTGTAGCCATGCGCACGGATACAATTAATATCAAAACAGCCCTATTATAATTATTATACACCCCCAAAACCATGCATCCTGGAATGGAGAGGGTGGATGCGCTTAGACAACCAGTAGAACATAGTTTATATTCTATGGGTGTCAAGAAGCATGGCAACGCATTCCAGAGTGTATATATTTACTTCTTACTTCTTAAACTGAAGAATTGCCAGATAAGTAAGAAGGGTATGTTAGGGTACTGTATTTGTTTACACACATACACAATCTTGATTTGACTCTGATTTTTTTGTCCTTTTAAGATTGAGCAAATCTATTTTTACTCAAACGACGTCATATTCAAAAAACACAAGGACTATTTTCGAAATTTATATCATATTTGGACTCTTGGCACTAAAACAAAGTCTTTGACATAAAATCAAGTCAAATATATTGTGAGCATGATCGAAAGAAAAATGCAGGGCTATGACGGCCAGATTGGAATACAAAATATTGACCAGGAAAGTTAGTATATGAAAACAAAATAATAGTCATAGTTCAAAACTGGGTTATAGACACAAAGATCAGTGTTATTTAACGAGACATGAGACATTGAAAAATGTGAATGGCAGCGATTTTGAAACTGGGTTACCACGGCCCGCCACAAGTTATCTAGCTGGGATCCCGTTTTGAAATAATTAATTATGGATTTACACTTCTATTAGGAAGGGCACGAGTTTGCTCCATGTAGGCCTTAAAGGAAAATGTCATGATTTGACTATTTGGAAAATTGGTAGGATGGAAAGTTAATAAGTGATTACATATAAATCCAAAATAAGTGAAAAATTGTCACATTTGTGAGTATTTTGATTTTAATTTTCACCCAATACTAGCGAAAACGATTCCGACCAATCCACATCGCAGGCACATGGTGAGCGTTCGAAAGTGATGACCATCCATAATTTCGTCGTTGTTTGGTGGCCATCATATGCAGTGTGGCCACTTCAGATAATAATTAAAACACAACGAAATGAAAAAAAATGTCATTCTGTAACTTTTTTTTCTAATTTATTAATACTTTCATTAAGCCATCCCCAATATTACAGTGTCAGCAATAAACACTTGAGTCAACACGATGTTTTGGTCATCCTTTGACGTCACGAAGGGAGCACAAATTGGGCGATTTTGATCAATGAAGGCCGTGCGAAAAATCGCCCGTTTTCTTGCATATGTCAAAAAAGCAAAAAATTAAAGATGCCTCTATTTGGTAATTTCATCAAATGGTATTATTTTTTGGGGAATTCGTGATGTAGTACATTATATTTTATGATGTAGTCAACTGAGCTGCACAATCTGACATATTTCTTTACCCCTCTAGACTACGCGACATTGATAGACTTGGCTGTGGATCACAGACGTAATTAATGGCGGAACCTCCTATGCTTCGTGTAGCAGCAGACACAGACGTATTCAGATCTTTTGGCTGTGTGTGTCGAACCACAAAGGATGTAAATATTTTTTAAACTTCGGTCATTACAAATAATTACATTAGAAGGACTACTATTAGTAGATTTCACCAACAAATTACCAGTTGCAGACCTCATTACAAAAGTTTTAGCGTACTTTTGCTTCCCCAACGTTACCTCGTGCCACAACCCAGACAACCCGGTAAGGGATTATTTAATGGCAACAGGTAAAATAAAAAAACGTTTATTGATTACTCCTCCAATATATAGTAATGTAGCTAGTAAATAAAGTGTTGACCTAAATACATTTCACATCTAAGCTAGAGTTTTAATTGAGTATAAGGGAGTGGACACACCCAGCATATAATTCGTAAACGTGACAAATTTATCATTGACACTGCAAAATATTCATTCCTATCATTTTTTTTTTTTTTTTTTTTTATATCGATGCACACATAACACAACTAAGTGGTTGATTTGGTCACTAAAAATGGGCCAAACTTATATTAAGAGATAGCACAAACAGATTTGACATCCCGGCCAACAATGGCATTTCAAATCATTCAATAATTTAAGAGACCATGTATAACTATGGCCTTCTGTTCCCCCATCTGACTGAGTTCGAGCAATCTCTGATGCTTTTGTGTACTCCTTTCCCATTTCTCATTCTCGGTAAACTTAAGTTATGTTATAATCCCCACAAATGGGATTCTGAATGTTCTATCCACTGGTGTATGTATGGCTTTTGCCAAAACGTGACACGTCCATGGACTCGCACATAAAATGTCCCTCCATTGAGTTAGTCTATTACCTATCATCACTAAGATAGTAGACAGTTCTCTTTTGACAGACATATTTCCTCACACTAGCCCTGTATCCCAGTGAGACCAGTTGCCAGATCAAAGTCATTGCCAAAATGATTGAGAAAGCCGCATCACGTACGCAGGTAAGCAACATGTTAACGATTATGATCTTTGTGAGCCATTGCAAATCTGGATACCAAAAGATCACCATTTCCACTGAGACCGCCCTCGCATAGGTTAGAAATTGCATTCTTCAAGCTTTGGATGCTAATTAGGCATGCCTTGTTCGTATTGATTGACTTGAGTGCTGCATTCGATACAATTGATCAGGATATTTTATTTGGGCTTGAAAATAGTTTTGGAATCGCAGACACCACTCTTGCTTGGTTTAGATCACTCTCTAAATTTCTTAGATTAAAAATTAATCTAATTAGATTGCCATTAAGGACAAATCCAAGTTTAGATTAAAAATTTAAATCAAAAGAGATTGAAATATCAATCTAATAGATTAAAAATTGTAATCTAAATTCAGATTTGTCTTCTATTTTAATCTAAGAAATTTAGAGAGCATATCTCACTGACCGTAGTACCCGAGTGATGGTTAACCATTAAATCTCGAAGCAGCATATTTTCAACTTTATTCCTTGGGGCTCCATTGTATGCCCGCAAGGTTTCATAATGTATACTCATCCATTCGGTGACATTTATTAGGAATCATGATGTTAACTTTCACTCGTATGCTGATGAAACTAAGCTTTTCTGTTAGTTTAATCCAAAGATTCCAGTTAATTGTGACGCACGTGACTCGGTAAATCAGTTTCTCAAGAATTTTATTACAACCAGCCTTCGCCTTGTCGTCAGACTACATCGCAACGTCAAGTACCTGCAGTAGATACAGCAAACTGGCTGTTTCCCGCTACATCACCTGGGGTGATCGATCATGCATCGTAATCATGAATCACGCAGTGAACCGTTGTGCTGATTGGGCAAGTACATGACCTCCGTGGTGGCCTTCTAGCGGATTGGCAACAGGCCGGACCTTTCTAAAGAGATCACGATTTTTATGACACGACAGTACATAATTAGTACTGACGTAATGGAATTTAATTTGTAGGCAGAGAGCTATGGATAACCATTTGGGACATTATTTGTGACAAAATAATATACTAAGAAAATACAGGATAACTTCCAATCCCGTTTCACAGCCCCCTCCCCAGATTGTGCCGTCCCGGCACACAGACGTATGTAAGTTCAAACGGATTGGAATGCGCGCCGAAATTGCCTGTTCGCACCATTCAGGTGTTGTCATCACAGCAGTCTAGTGTTGTCATCGTACAGCCCGGTTCGCCTCGATCAAGTATTGCAGAATATCCCACCAGTTCAGTGTCGTCATCATCCAACATGTCGCCACGCCTTGCCGCCTCTAGTCCCGTGATGTGCGCGCACTGTGTGTTGGACCCACCTTCACCATCATTGCCGTCAACATGCCCGTCTGCGATGTTCAGCTTTGCTGTACCTCACTATCGCTCCGGACGCCGTCGTTCCTATCACATACGGAGTTCTTTTCAGTGACAGACGATTTTAGTGGATCATCCCATCTACAGGTAATAACAGCACACCACCAGACTGGTCCGGTGTTTTGTTCATATTGGTACACCACTAATCCTGGTATCTCCCAATAACCTGGCCTCGACGCTGTCTCGGTTACTCTTGAAGCCCGCAGCATCCATCTCCAAGGTGCAGTTATCCCTCTAGCTACTCCAATCGATCGTCCATGCGAGGTCTTTCGGCCCGGCTGGTCGTTCATCCAAAGTCGTCTGGCCCGTCTGGCCATCCATCTCAAGTCGTCCGGCCCGTCTTGCCATCAAGTCGTCCGGCGCAGTCTGCCATAGTATCACGTCCCGGGCCATCGGACATTACATCTCAAGTCGTTGGCGCGGTCTGCCCAGTCACCCAAAGTAGTCCGGGTCCGTCTGGCCATTAATCCAAAGTCGCCTTGGCACGTCTGCCATTCAACAGGTCATGCCCGGCACGTATGCCCATTCGTCTCAAGTCAGAAGGCCCGTCGGGACATTAAATCCAAGTGTCGTGATGGAAGCCGCAAACTTCTCTTTCACCGCCGCCGAACCAAGCTACACCAGACACCTGTGTTGGACTTACCAGTCCGCAATGCCCTACGCTTATTGTCTAATTTGACGCAACAATTATTTCTCCCTTCATCGTCCCTTATTGCCTGCTACCATCAAAGTTTGTCAAACGATACAAATTTCATGCTCTTGATTAGTTGATTTGTGATGAGTAGTAGTGTCGAGTCCTTTATATACAGGCTCTCAATCCTCCTCTACTCACGGTGCTACGAACACAATCACGTCCGTCTAAATAAACAAGGAGCGTCTCGCATCTCAATCCAGCCAACTCTCTATCCATCAATCTTTCAAACGTTGAGGGCATTGCAAGGGCCAAATGGTAGGACGTCCAAGATACAGGCGCTTGTGGCGGAGAAGCAGACTATCTCGAGGTCCGTTGGTCCATCTCAACCTGCCAGTAGCCGGAGGCAAACGAGAGTTTAAAGTTACTTTGCGACCCCCTAAAGCATCCACACGAATCATCGATTGACGGCCAAAGGATACGAGTCTTTCATCGTGAACATCCATTCATCTTCGATGTCGAGACAGAGGCGCTGAGCCATCCTCTTTGTACTAAACACCCACTGGGCTAGGAACCAAGGCACTATCCGAAAGGCTGATAGCCCTTTCTGCCAACAACTCGGTTTCACTTTCGCTCCACCTCCTCACGCTGCTGTGGGGACGACCTTCTCAATGGCTGCCGAATAGGCCGGGCACTCCCAGTATCAAGGGCCGGGCTGCACTTCTTCGTCCTACCAATATCAAACTCTCCGCTAGAGAACACATCCCGATAGTTCGCTAATATCTCCGCCACTTTTTCTCTCTCCCCTTCTCCCAAGTGGGTAGTACTCTCCTCTAACAGCTCCTTCAGATGTTCAGGCACCTCCGCCAGTTCACCATTTGATCTCGCCCCAACATCCTAGTCTCGCACACCTCATTTTCCGCCACCAGCACAAACATGCCTAGCGTAGCGCATTGTTTCACCTCTCGAGGAAAGATTCACTAACATTTGTAATTGTAACTGGCACCAGAGTCTTAACTTTCACTAGGCCTCTTGCCACCAATAGTCCGCTATCAGAAAGTGAGCCCACCATTAACGGCCTCTACTCCTCCCAGCCGCTCTCGACCTTCACGTTGATTCCGGTGTAGAAGTAAATATCGTCCGGCGTACTCAGAGTAGGAACAAGCGTGAACAATAGGGCAGTCGATTCAGGTGACTCTTACGCAACATTAGTTTCACGCTTATTCCGTTATCGTCTTTGAAGCCCCGGACGATGGCTCTGCCGGACTATAATCTGCTTTCACACCAGTATTTGGGAAGATCCCTCTCCACTTATCTCGTCCGACATGAAGGACCCTAGTAACTCTACAAAATCCCCCTCGTCTGCATGCAATATCGCCGCAGATACAACTACACTTGAGGTGCGGCCGGTACCACCATATCTTCTACAGCCACACCCTTGAGTGTTGGAGTTAGTTCATGCGTGGAAGGACATCGTACTTTTTACACCTCCAACGTGGAGCTGCTGTTGACCAATATCGATTATAGCCCCGTTTGGTTCAGGAAATCCATCCCCAACATCCCTTTCCCAACGTCTGCGACAATCACATTTCCGATCATGCAGCACAGTTCCACCGCCTATCTCCAGGTTGCTATTCCCCACGTCTTCACTTGTCGCCCATCGGCCTGGATGAGCTGTGAATTAGAAAACCGAAGCCTAGCGTTTCTTATCCGGAATCATCTGGTAAAACTCCGTCGGCAACAAGAAGAAATTTGAAGTCACAGTGTCTAGCAAAAATGACGCCGACAAACCATGTAACAACACGGTAATAAATGTCCGGCCTTTGCAGAATCATTCAAATTCCTCTGACACGTTCATCAAACGCAACAGACTCGAAGATGAACCAGCCCTCCGTTTTTTCGATCCCTTCTCGCTTCGGCGTACATCTCCTGCCGCGTCTCCAACACTCCTGCCGTTTCTCGCACGCCCGCCAATCTAAGCGACAACCACGTCTCCACCTTCGTAATTCCCTATTTTATCTAATATTTGCACCTTTCCGCCTCTGGATCCCCTTGCGTTCCAATCCCCGACACCAAATGCGTTCTTGGTTAAAAATGACGCGTGCTCTGCTTGCCGCCGGCCTCCCATGGCCCATTGGGTTGGCCCGATCTCGTCTCCCGCTATTCGCAATTATAGGGACGGGCGCAACTTCCTGTCGACATCGGCGACCCACCACATCACTGTAACGGCAATCTTGTAGTGTGACCAACTCTTCGCAGCGGAAACACCGCACCTCTCTCGGCGGTACCGTCTCGCTACATTCTCGGGCGAAGTGTCCAGCATAATGGGGGGTCAGGTGGGGCGGTGGGCGCTCTGCCGGGATATTTCCATGTCTCTGTGCCGTACCAATGCTAAGTCCTCGATACCCATTAGGCGATGCCGCCCTTGGCTGCTCGTTCTCGTTGGCGACCTCGACCCCTCTCTTAAAGATCTTTTCAGCTCCTCAAAACATGATTTCCATCCTAGCTTCCCGTGCATCCATCGGTGCCTCTAACTTGGACGAAATCCACTGTCGGGGTTGACTGAGACTCAACCAAGCTCGTGTGCACCAGCCTACTCTTACTCCTCGAATTTATCGCCTGAGCCGCCTGATGCCTCCTCTAAGGTGGCCAGGCCCGCCTGGAACA
>JAMKCH010044293.1:0-28846 GCA_023653785.1 Ophioderma brevispina | reverse complement strand
TTTAGTCCGATTTTATATCCAAAAACTGTACCCTTTAATATCAACCATCGCTTGCTAGTTTTAGCATGATAGTTTAGACATATATCCACCGGATTGCACCTATTTTAATAATTTAAAAGTTGGTAACAATGCAAAATCCAACAAAATACCCATTAACCAAATCTATTTTACACTTTTATCATAGCGGCCATTCGAAATCAGCTGTTTTGATGAAAAGAAAATATGCATTTTTTGCGTGACCTGCTCTTTGGCTTTGGCCATAATGAAGTTCAACGGATTTAACGGATATGTCAATGTCTTCAGTAGGTTCAATAGTCAATTTTTATGTTTCTCGTAATCTGACAGGTTGCGTGACCTAGTGGTTAGGTGCTTGCCTGTGGGGGTCACTTGCTGGGATTTATTCGGGTGCTCAATTCTGAATTTAATCTGTATACGAGCTATTGATTAAATACAGAATACCGCTCTCCTCCACTTGGAATTGCGCAAATGAATCATGAAAGCATCCCGTCCTTCGGAGGGGACGTTAAGCCGTCGGTCCCGTGTACAGAGAGTCACAACTGTACATGTACATCGCAGTCACTGTCGAATAAGCGTAGGATGTAAACCCCTGACTGTTCCCAATCCGCCCCAGTCTCAAAAGCGGGCCATGTTAGGAGCCTCCGTATCATGGATACACGCGGCCCTGGATCAGCTTACTCAGTTGTATAAATCCTGACATCACCACAAGCCATGCATTACTTGTGGACACACTAAGAAGAAGACAGGTTTGTAATGCAAATCGGACCAAACCGATTTTTCACTCTCCTTTTTTTAATGAAGCACATCTTTTGTTCAACATGTCGGATTGGAATGAAATATACGGTAAAAACTAATGCATTTGGCTTTAAGAGCATACCGACCAAAGACCCACGTGTAATTTAGTTTTAAGAAAAAAACATTTTGGGGACACCCTGTATTTTTTTATTTGACCCCCATGTTTGTAGAGTGTATCATGTGAATCATTTTATAATGTAAGACAGAGCAGTTGAACCTTTTTGGTAAAAGTGATTTTTGCTTATAATAGTGATCCTTATTTGATCTCTGACCTCATTATGGTTTGTGTGTGAGTAGTGGCTCGGATGCATTTGAACAGGTTTGGTGAAAATCGGCTTTAGGAAGTAGGACATGTTGCCTGAATGGAAGAGAGAAAGAAACTGGTGAGATACAAAACATTGCCGTATCAGGGTAGGTTATAAAAATGTTTAAAAAAATACTATCGTGACAATAGCCTAATTAATGGATAGATCATGATTGAAATTTACCTGGCAACGAAGGGTGAGTCACTGCTGCTTGAAAAGAAATCTTTTGAACTCCTGCTGTAGAAAGGGTAAGTGTGCTATCCACCGCCAGATTTCCGATTGACTGATCATTTAGGGTTGTGTGTCGGACTGGGATATCTCCATTTTGACCAAGAGATAGCTTTGGGTTGTCTGTCGTCAATGCAAATCCAATCAAATCATTCATCTCAACCTGTATGCGGTCGCTCTCAGGTACTTCGTAGGTATCAACTTGGTTGCCGTTATTACTCTCGGCTGGGATATCGTTTATACCTACTATTGTAAAGTCATCTCCAGCATCTGGTCTCCAAATTATGGCTTTTATGGGTTTACTTCCTTTTTTGGCGTAAAAGCTCCATTGTGTTACCACTCCAGCGCGTAGTATTGGTTGCTGAGCAACAAGCACTAACCCATCTGACGTTGTCGATCCGCGATTTTTAACAGTCCAACCTACAGTGGTGGTGTCAGCTCCAACTGGAATTTAAAGGTTTATATATGATATGTTGATATGCTTTAACAATTCTTTATATTAAAAAAAACATAAAAACAAACAGCAACAACAGCAAAACAAAAGCAACGGATGAATTTGATAAAATGTCTTATAGAATTACCTTACCCAAAACTGACTACTTGATTCAAACGACTGTAGCTCGGTCTATACCTAACCGATATGAATGATCTTTGCAACAAATTAAAGCTAATGAACAACGCTTTCAGATGATACCACAAATGTTAGCTATACGTTACTGAAAAACTCAAAAACACAATCAGGCTCATTTTTGGACTCACCCTGTATAATACGTGATTACATTTGATCCCTATGCAATCTCTTTCTAGATCACCCTCTTTAAGGAACCACCATTTTCAGCAGGTACGAATCCTTTCTCAGGGGACCCTGTCAGGCAGTTTACATATTTAATTTAAACCTTTGGTACTAGATTTGTATTACTAATGTAATACAGCTCTAGTTAAAACTATGGGCTTTAGGTGACACCAAGTAGACCTATAATTTTCATGATGGGCGCAGGAAAACCCATGCCTACTTGATGCATGGGGACCCCTTATTGTGGGACAATTTGGCTGTCTCTCAACCAAAGACCCCGATTGTTTCAGTTCTCTGTCACCGACTGGCCTTGGGTTTGGAAGCGCGAGCCTCACACCCATATCCATTTCATATGTAAGTGCCCCCCTCCCCCCTCCCCCTCCGGGACTTGATGTCACCGAGCGTCCATAGTGTTATGCAAGATGCTCGAAAATAAAGACATTTTTTTTTTTTTTTTTTTTTCCCTGTCAGGCAGTTTACATATTTAATTTAAACCTTTGGTACTAGATTTGTATTACTAATGTAATACAGCTCTAGTTAAAACTATGGGCTTTAATTTTCATGATGGGCGCAGGAAAACCCATGCCTACTTGATGCATGAGGACCCCTATTTTGGTAAAAATTTTCAAACTTTTTAAATTCCCTTATTGTGGGACAATTTGGCTGTCTCTCAACCAAAGACCCCGATTGTTTCAGTTCTCTGTCACCGAATGGCCTTGGGTTTGGAAGCGCGAGCCTCACACCCATATCCATTTCATATGTAAGTGCCCCCCTCCCCCTCCGGGACTTGATGTCACCGAGCGTCCATAGTGTTATGCAAGATGCTCGAAAATAAAGACATTATTGTTTTATATACTTCATTAATATTCCACAATTTTCGTCTTTCAATACTCAATGCAAGATCGCTTTTAGACAACAGCGAGGTTTAGAACCTCACGTACTGTTCACGTCCATAAATAGTACCTCTCCCTGCGTTGCGCGCAGGCGCTATGTAACAAGCGAATTGCTTTGCAGTACTATTTCCGGCTTGGATATACTATTTATGGACTTACATAGTACTTTGCACAAGTCTTCATCAAAATAGGGAAACTATTTCAAATAACGTGAGGGACGTTGAATCAGTTAACACTTAAGTGAACGGGGGAGGGGTCCTATGGACCTTCAAAATTTGTTTTCGCTCTGGCCGCTTTACGAGTGGGATTTGTTCGATTATTTTTGTAATTGTCTGACTTTTAAATGCGCTTCTTTTCATACCAAAATAAAATCGGCTAAGCCGTTAATAAGTTAATTAGTGAGGGTCCCATGGAACCCCCCCCCATCCCATGGGCATTAAAGGATGTCAGCTGAGAATATTTTTAATCAAAGAACAAAAGCAATTTTTTGCTCATATATGTTCACACATACATTAAGTAAACAATTATCAGTAACATTAAAAATAATTAAATTAAAAATTATTGTGGTGAAAACAAACAATTTCATCGTGCACGTTGCTAAACCGTTACTGTACAAAGTCTATGGGAAAAAAGACGCGTATTTTGACGGGTAATTTTATATATGTGAGGCAGATAGGACCTATATTTTCTAAGAATATCAAAATTAGGTTGCAGTACATAGCTCTTCACCTACAAAAGCAGATTCAATCTCGATTTGAGTTCTCTGCTAAAATATATACTTACGTGCATGTTGAAATGTCGCGAATGCTATTACTAATAAAGTTAAAAAGTATATTTCACAAACTTGAAGCCCGGCCATGATGCTGTATTTCAACTTTTAGTCGATGCTTTGTCAGCTTGTGTTCACTTAAGCCCTTCTTTTTCCAACTTTGTGCTCACTTCAGAACTTAAAGTTACAGTCTGTCTAGAAATATGCCCTTCTCGATACTAGTTGCTGTGCAATTGTCAAAGGAAAGCTCAACGTTGGCACGAAAAAGCACAAATATGAAAACGACAATGGCCACTGAACACAACCCTGACCTATCAGGAGTATACAAAGACGTATTCGGTACCTACGGTTGCAATTGTCCAGAAATACAATTGTAGATAAAATTCATAAGCTTAAAAGGACATAATGGCATGAAAAAATGACATAATGAAAAACACTCTTACTGAATTCACTTCCACGAGTTTGAAAACAATTTGGATGTTTACATTCTGTAAAAACAGTAAAAACAGGAAGAGTTCCAGGGGAGGTGGCAGTTTGTGGCAATTTCTGGAACAGAAAAGCAAGGTGTTCACATCCCCGACAGAATTTACAGTGTATCTAGCACGTTTTGCAACACAATTCAAAATCATTCAGACCGGGATTCAGGCATTGTACTTTAGGCTTGTATATAGTAATATATTGATATGGCGAGTGAAAGATGGATTAGCCGGGATTAGCACATATACAATAACAATGGTCTGTGAGCTGATGACAACCTTCTTTTCAAGTTTGGTAAATGCTGGCAGTAATGTCAGCATCTTTGTTCCAGAAATTGCCACAGACTGCCACCCCCCGAACTCTTCCTGTTTTTTACTGTTTTTACCAGATGTAAACATCCAAATTGTTTTCAAACCCGTGGAAGTAATTTCAGTAAGGGTCCTTTTCATTATGTACATTTTTCATGCCATTATGTCACCGGAAGAGGGTTTTTAGTAGGGCCAAATGTAAAAACCTAGAAGGGGAACTCCCCCATTCGGTAGTAGGCGTAGGTTAAAAACAACACGCTCACTGGCTCATAAGCCAACTCTTTTGAGGAGTAGCAGAATATCATAGAGGGCCTTATTTAAGGATTTCGTTTACCTCCCACTACATAAAAGGTTTGACACCTTTGGTGAGTTAGTATGGAACCCTCTAACATCATTTGCTAGGTATGTAGTACTCTCAAATTGTGGGTATCACTTTTAAATAGGTCCCTTTTAACAATTTCACAGTGGTCAAACTTTTTTAAACTGCCCCAATCATGTTGAAATGTATGCATATTGTCCATCTATTGAAAAGTGACACCCATTTGAGAGTACTCCTCCTTCGTGACTATGGAGGGTCCATACTAACTACCAACGGTGGTCAACCTTTTCGTGTAGGGAGGAGAGTAACGAGGATGTTTGCCCTGGGTCCTAGCTCCTCCACTATTTGAGGAGTGGAGTAGCTGTGTCCTTCTATCAGATGTATTACCAGCCTGGCTGCGCTATTCTGCAATATCGTATTTGGATGAGGCACATTGTTTTTGCCCACTTTTTATCCATTTTGGTTGGTGAAATGTAATGAATAGGTAACAAATAGTTTGTCCTACAATCATCCAATGCTGGCTTAATTCCAGTATGCCCTTGACAACAACCAATATCAAAAAGCAAGAAAGTTCTACACTTTTTTTAAGGTTACACAGCACTAACTCACTTATACACAGTAGTTTATGGAGAAACATTGTCACTTTGAGCATGCTTTTTTCACAGATGAAATACAACAATATCACCCCAAAGTACTAGCTGAAATCACTAAATAACCAAATTTTAAACATATGATGACCAGAAAATTATTTGGTTACGAATCACCAAACTCGGCACACGTCAGACCGTCAACGCAAGATTCTCTATAGTCGCTAAAGCTAGTAATAGGCAAATCGATTTAAAATTGATGAGCACGGAATAAATTGCCTCAAATTCACTTTCCAAATACCACTTAGTTTGAGAAAACATACCAGTCTACCATGTCAATCATGAAATTCCATCACTTTCTTAATATAACTAGTACATTTTCAGACATATTATAGTTTTTCAGATGCCATAAAAACCTAGCTTTACTTATAGAGGTGCTAAACTGTGGAATACGCTCAATGAAAATGTACAATATGAAGTAAATCTTGCCATGTTCACAAAACAACTCAAAAAATGACGGTATGATGTTTGGCTTTTAAGGTTTTGCCTTGGATATTACTATGATGTACAAAATTGGCTTTATTTTTTCTTGTAGTGAACTATATATTATGATTGTTTTAAATGTCTTCCACATAACTGTGTTAATGTGTTTTTAAACGAACCATATTACATTTTACTTCTATTTTGCATGTGTGGGGGTGTATGGAGGTGGTGAATATGGACGAGCGTGTGTGTGTGTGTGTGTGTATTCAACATGTGTGTGGTTGTGTGTGTGTGTGTGCTCGCATGCGTGCGTGGGAGCGAGCGAGAGAGTGTGTATGTTATACTACGTGAATCAAAAAAAAAATGTGCAAGGATTAAAGATGATCTTGACCTTAATGCAATCATTATATCATAGATTTGTTGTTGTTCTTATAAAACACATCTTATATACTTCCAAATGTTGCAAAAATGAAAGAAATCGATTAAAAAATAAGCTAGATATGACCAATTTTGTAAACACACCCTTTTTCGCCATTCCTATGGGATTACACACATTAAACTTGCTTTTGTGAGAATGTATACAATATCAATATCATGATGCCTTTGTCAACTTAATGCTATATTTTCTTGATTATTTCAACAACGGATTAATCAATGAATTTATTTATACCAATGTGCCAACTGATATGACGAATCCAAACACCAATTCACCTGTTGCAGAGCAAGAAAACAAGATCTTCCCATTGTTTAGGATATTGCAAAGAGTTTAGTTCCTTATTGACATAGTTTGTAGCTATACCTGGATCACAGTAGTAGTGTTGAAACCCTTTTCATACACACATCAAGATTAATTGGGTGAGATTTTGTGTGAACATTAATTTCTTTTTGAAGATCAATGAAGGAGATCATTGCTATTCATATCAATTAAACAAAATAGCATGGGTCATCATTACTTTCATAATGCAATGCCCCGTATATCGTACATTAACGCATTCTTGCTTAACTGTATAAATCCCATTGGAATGGAGGGAAAAGAGATGTGCTTACAAAATTAGTCATACCTGGCTTATTTTTTAATAGTTTTCTTTCACTTTTTCAACATTTGGAAGTATATTAGATATGCTTTATTAAAACAACAACAAATCTACGATTCAGTGATTTTATCAAGGTCAAGTTCATCTGCAACCCTTGCACATTTTTTTTTTTATTCACGAGTAGGATGGAGTGACAAGCAATGTTACAAACACAATTAGGCACCTGGTCTACTGACATTTAGAGGTGCGAAGAATTTCCCCATAGCGTTACAGCATATCAATAGCCTTACCAACCCTGATTTAGCGCGAATTTTAAAAGCACAGTCCCTGCAGGTGCTCACGCATACTGCCGGCAATGCTTTGTTCGTTGTCAGGTGTTGACGTCACATGTCACCGCTCTATAGAACCGAGTTACAATCCTACGTCCACTCTTTATTGCCTGCAAATCCATTCCTCTGCGAATCCTCCCCCGTCGAATCGTTAGGGTCCATTGTTCCCCGGGGTCCATAGTAATTAAAACCAAAGGGTCGATATAGATAGAGGGCAAAACGTTACGTAATTTTAGAAATTCACCGTCTCGCATGTTTTTTTTCCGACCACAAAGAACCTAGAGTACCAACAATAAGAAGCAATGGCTGCCTCCGCAGATCGGCTGCCCCGCTGCTGCACATAATTTGGGTGCCGCTTTGCATATCACTAATCGGAGGTGATACAAATTAAATGTATTGTTTTAGAGGTGGCCAGGTTTAATAATAGTTTACCTGGATCATTGTGCGCAGATACTCTTTTTTTCTCATCATGCAATGCGCGCCTTAGGTAAAAATGTTAAATTCATTGAGGCGGTTTAAATCAAGACGCCTGATGTTCATTTCATTCGTTGTGTGTGGCCATGGGTAAGACAAAATTTAACCACCCAAGTAGCACCACAACATCCAACAACTGATATTTTTTGGGCGATTGTTTGTATCGAATTGAATTATGTTTGGTAACCAGCCCCCAAACCTGATACTTTATTTCCCGTGGGCCATATTCAAAATGTCAGCGCCCAGCACGGACGACTGGGTTTTGAATGCGTTTTTCAACAACCCTTGATTAAAACTCTAACAGATCCAATTGCCCAGTGTGTAACATTCAGGCCGACCTATTTCAAGTACCAGGCCCTAACATATTTACAAACATATGTTTGTGTGTGTGTGTGTAATGGTGTGATTTTGTTGATAGGGCCCTGTGGATGCTTGTCGAAGACTTACTCTATATGCCTTGCGTGTGGTGCGTGTACCTATATGTATTTAATGTGTGATATATGTGGGTGTGGCCTTGTGGATGACTATCCTGGCTGTATGGCTGTCTGTTCGTACGCTTGTGGGGATGTGTGTGTTTTGTGTGTGGGTGGTGGTGTGTGTGTGTCTGTGGGTGTGCGTGGTGTCATTTAGTTCTGGGTATTATTTTGCTGTATTCAAAGCAAGTATCATTTTACATGTTTAACTGTAAATCTATGCTGGTTGGATTTTAATGTAGCCACATGTAGCGCCCACACGGACATGTAGAAGAACAATTTTGGAGTGACTGTTTACCGTGGGTAAAAAAAGCAATTATATGATTATTATAAAGTAGGTCCACCTAAGCTATTTGTTCCTTACGCAGCCAAAAAGCCTTAAAAAGACAATGAGGAGATTTTCCGAAACAAGCGCCCCAATTTTTTCTAACCCGGTTTTTTTGCATATTTGGAATGCTTTCCAATGTATTAGACCACACCTGAAGTGAATAAGCCGAATACGCCGTCTTTATGTAATAAGGTGCTGATTTAGTACTTTCTGTCGTGCACGACAGAAACTCAAAGCACGGTGTTATATGGGGACAATTACGATAGTCAGGCAAGTTAAAAACTAGGTTTGCGGTTTTCTTTCGTGCTTATTTGTCCAATAAACCTTCGAAACGTTCTCGGTAGGTGGTCTATATACATCCGATCAAGTGCAATTTGAGAGAAAATTTGTATCCTCAAAAAATCTCCTCCTGTCATTTTAAAGGATACGAGTGGTCAGGAAAGGTCACCTGGGTAAAAATAATGCCCCAAATCGCCAATCACCGAACATGCAAAGCATCGTGGGATTGATAGAAAGGAAAAATAGAAAATCGGTTTGAGTTAAGTTTTTACATTTACGCCACTCTAAAATAGAGGTATGAATGTCATTTTACTTTCTGAACACCTATTTCACAAAACAATGTTAGTTTTATAAGATGGTGTGCTGTACTTCATAATGACATGGGGAAATCCGAGGCTGGTCCCTTGCTGAAAAAAACAACCGAATATTAGGCTTTTAGATGATACCACGTTATGTTAGATATATGTTACTTACAAATTCAAAATGACGGGTCAAATCAGGGTATTTTTTTTACTCACCCTGTAGAAGGGTACATCCCAGGTCAACTAATCTAGTTTCCTGACACATAGTCACTAGGTTTTTTATGTTGCATAAACTATACTGTTTAAAATAAGCTTTTGGGCCACCATGATTTTTTAACTTAAAAAAAATGGCGGCCAAAATTCAATACCAAAAATCGGTTCAAAAATACATATTTCCGTCGTAAGCGCATAAAAGCTCAGAATTTCCCCTTTTAATATGCAAGGCACATGTTTTGGCTTCGACAAAGAAAAAAAAAACGATTTTGTTTTATCATCAACCCACACCACGGTCCAGTCTTCACTCTTCTGAATACAATGGCAACAATGCCATATTGAGTGCCCATGCCTGACTTGAAGGCTTTGGATTTGTTCGCAATCCTCTTAGCAGATGGAGAATCTCACGAAGGATTGGGTCTCCAGTTATACCTTCCTCATCGTAATGAATACTGTCAACAGTTGAATACGTACATCATAGTGCATTTGATATACCCACACAGAGCACACAGTCCAAGAGCATGTTTATTCCATGTCTTCAGATGGCTGGTGTAGGTAGTGTATCCTATATAGTGTTTAGGTAGAATTGCAGCATTTCTGATGATGTGACCAGGAGTAGAGGAGCTTATTCCACCTGATGCCCATTTGCATTGTTGTCTCCCAACATAGCCATCTACCTTGTTGAGCCTTACTGTACATGTACAGGGATACCAACATATGTTTCTTTGATACTTCTTTCAGTGTGTACAGGGCATTTCTGTGTTCTTTCTTGTTCAAATGGTCAATGCCTTTGACTTGGTGTAACGAGTCTCTGTCTGATATACTATCCTTTGCAAAGTTCATTGGTGTTTCCCTTTCATGTAGCTCTCTCACCCCATTCCAGTGCTTCTTTTCTCCCTCTCCAGATACCATGTGTTCGTATAAAATTTTGTTTCTGGTTCCCTCAAACATTTCAAAATGTGGCACTTTAGAACCTGCATACATTTAGGTGGGTAGAAAGGGCTTTTAGTTGCAGACCTTTGTTTTTTCTGTTCCTGTACAAGATGGATGGATTGGCGCACTTTGGCAGTCTTACCCACTTGTTCTGGTATCGACTTGCCAGAGTTTCAAGATTCTTGGCAAATAAGATAGGGAAGCAGTAGATGATGAACTTCCAAGAAATTCAACTAACGATATGGTTTACGTATTATCCGAAACTTCCTATGATGTTCACCTGGAAAGGATAACAGATGTGATATACCAAAAGATTTGATTATAGTGAATTTTTCCGAAGTACGTTAGTTTACGTGACTGCCAACAGTTCAACACCGTTTTTAATCTACTCAACATATTTGACCAATTCATGGTTTCAGCCACTTTTGTGTCTCTGCCATAATATATGCCTAGGCTTTCTGTGAGACCTTTTGCTCTTTTAACTTTTAAATTTTAAGGAAGTGCTTCTTTTCCCAACCAAATACCTTTCGTCTTATTTTTGTTGACATAAATTCATGATACAACACTAAAATTATCAATGACTTTAAAAACATCATCAATGCATCTGCCAACTGAGTTACCTTTATTTCTGATGTATCGATATATATACCATGTATAGTTTCTGAACTTTGATATTCAACGAGCAATAATAAATAACAAAGCTGACAAAGGGCATCCCTGTCAAATTCCTCTACCTATAGGAAAGGGTGAGGATAACCAACCGTTCATAGATATAGAACTATTAATAATTTGTATACAATGTCTTAACCCAATTTCTAAATTGTTCCCTAAAACCATTTTTGTTCAAACAATTATCTAAGAAATTGAATTCAAGACTGTCAAATGCTTTACTGAAATCAATAAATAGAACAGCACCATTTTCATCGTTATTCAAACAGTACTCAATTACATCCTCAATGATTCTAATATTTTGGCCACTAAATCCTCCTTTAATATAACATGTTTGTTCAGAATTTATAATTTTTGTAATAACCTTATGCAGTCTTAAAGATAGGGCCATAGTACAAATCTTGTAGTCATAATTCAATAAAGATATTGGTTTCCAGTTTTCTAAATTAAACCGATCACTTTTTTAAATAATAACGAAATAATACCCTTTCTCTGAGTGTGTGACATTTCCCCTGTAGCAAAACCATTGTTAAATGAATCAATTAGTAGTTCTTTGACATCGTATCAAAATATTTTATAAAATCCAGGTGTTAACCCGTCACAACCAGGAGACTTGTCATTTTTAAGCTTCTTCACAACTTCGGTACATTCTGCTATTGAAAGAAGTCCTTCGCACTCCATTGCATAAAGATCACTCAATGTACATGTACAGGGTGAGTAAAAAAAACCTTGACCCTGATTGTGTCCTCCATTTGGATTTGTTCGCAATCCTCTTATCAGATGGAGAATCTCACGAAGGATTGGGTATCCAGTTATACCTTCTCATCGTAATGAATACTGTCAACCAGTTGAATACGTACATCATAGTGCATTTGTTATACGCACAGCAAGAGCAACACAGTCCAAGACATGTTTTATTCCATGTCTTCAGATGGCTGGTGTGGTAGTGTATCCGATATAGTGTTTAGGTAGAAATTACAGCATTTCTGATGATTTGCCAGGAGTAGAGGAGCTTATTCCACACGATGTCCATTTGCATTGTTGGCTCCAACATAGCATCTCCTTGTTTGAGTCCTTACTGTACATGTACAGGGATCCAACCTATGTTTCTTGATACTTCTTTCAGTTGTACAGGCATTTCTGTTTCTTTCTTGTCAAATGGTCAATGCCTTTGACTTTGTGTAAGAGTCTCTGTCTGATATACTATCCTTTGCAAAGTTCATTGTGTTCCCTTTCCTGTTCTCTCTCACCCCATTCCAGTGCTTCTTTCTCCCTCTCTAGATACCATGTTTTTTGCGTATAAAATTTGTTTCTGGTTCCCTCAAACATTTCAAAAGGTGCACTTTGAACCTGCATACATTTAGGTGGTTGAAAGGCTTTTGAGTTGCAGACCTTGTTTTTTCGTCCTGACAAGATGGATGGATTGGCGCACTTTGGCAGTCTTACCCACTTGTTCTGGTATCGACTTGCCAGATTTCAAGATTCTTGGCAAATAAGATAGGGAATGCAGTAGATGATGAACTTCCAAGAAATTCAACTAACGATATGGTTTACGTATTATCCGAAACTTCATTGATGTCAACCTGGAAAGGAATAACAGATGTGAGATACCAAAAGATTTGATTACAGTGCATTTCTTCCGAAGTAACGTTAGTTTCCGTGAACTGCCAACAGTTCACACCGTATTTAATCTACTCAACATTTTGACCAATTATGTTTTGCCACTTTTGTGTCTCTGCCATAATATATGCCTAGGCTTTCTGTGAAGACCTTTTTTCTTAATTTTTAAATTATTACGGAGTGCTTCTTTTCCCAACCAAATACCTTTCGTCTATTTATTTTGACATAACTTCATGATCAACACTAAAATTATCAATGACTTCAAAACATCATCAATGCATCTGTCAACTGAGTTACCTTTATTCTGATGTATCGATAGTCTATACCATTATAGTTTTCTGAAACTTTTGATATTCAACGAGCAATAATAAATAACAAGCTGACAAAGGTCACCCGTCAATTCCCTCACCTATAGCAAAGGGGCGGATTAGACAACCTTCATAGATATGAACTATTAATAATTTGTATACAATTCTTAAACCCCAATTTCTAAATTGTTCCCTAAAACCATTTTTTGTTCAAGACAAATTATCTAAGAAATTGAATTCAAGACTGTCAAATGCTTGTGTTTTTTACTGAAATCAATAAATAGAACAGCACCATTTTCCATCGTTTTCAAACGGACTCAATTACATCCTCAAATGATTTCTATTATTTTGGCCCTAAATCCTCCTTTAATATAACCCAAACAAAATGTTTGTTCAGATTTATAATTTTTTGTAATAACCTTAGGCAGTCTTAAAGATAGGGCCATAGTACAACTCTTGTAGTCCAAAATTCAATAAAGAATATTGCGTTTCCAGTTTGCTAATTAAATCGATCCCTTTTTAAAATAATAACGAAATAATCCACTTCTCTGAGTGTGTGACATTTCCCCTGTAGCAAACCATTGGTGAAATGAATCACTTAGTAGTTCTTTGACCTCGTATCAAATATTTATAAAATCCGGTGTTAACGCCGTCACAACCAGGAGACTTGTCATTTTTAAAGCTCTTCACAACTTCGTACATTCTGCATTGAAAGAAGTCCTTCGCACTCCATTGCATCAAGATCAACCTCAATGTACATGTACAGGTGAGTAAAAAAAACTTGACACTGATTGTGTCCTCCCATTTTGATTTTTAAGTAACATTATCTAACTAGTGGTTATCATCTGAAAGCCGTTTCGTTGCTCTTTAATTTGCATGCAACGATCATTCATATCGGTTAGGTAAGGACCGCGCTACATCGTTTGAATCAAGTAGTCTCTTTTTCGCTCTGTCCACGTATTCAGCATTAAGGTGATGGCTTCAGGAAGGCCAAGTCATTGTCCTGAAAAAATCGGGCCGTTCGTGACTGCAGATAACTTGACCTATCTTAACGGTTGTGACAATTAGCGACCCTGGGTTCCCTAGTGCACCCTGATGAAATCCATAGCGACTTGTACGGAATAAACTTCTAATTCTTCAGTTTATTCTGTACAAGTCTAATTAGGGTCGCACAAAATTGGGAGCCATCAGTAGGGGATTGGCTTTTTGATTAATACCCATGCATCGAAGTGTTTTGATTTTTGTTCATCTGTAACCACGAAAGCCCAAGATATATAAATGGCAGTTTTTTTTCTCGGGAACCACAACTACAATCATTTGTGTCTACAGCCCTACTAATTGTCTGATGAAGATGAATGTTCTCTCTTTTTATAAGGACTTGTCGAACACCATGAACACAAAATAAAGCATTCCACAACACACATGGTCTAGTCTGATGGAGATTTTTAATGCCACTGGGAACAGCGACACCAGTTTCTCCTTGCACGACTTCCAACCGAATGGGACACATCTCCTCAACTTTGCAAAAGAATTCAATCTTATGGTGATAACCCCTCGTTTAGGAAACCACCACGAAAACAGTGGACTTTCCAGTTCCCTGATTCAACCAGCACAAATTGGACTTCATCCTAGTTAGAAGGAAGTGGCGAAACTCCTTCCGCAACACTGAAGCATATAGCTCCTTCTCAACACTTGGATCTGACCACCGTATAGTAACAACCAGATAAGATCTCAGTCTTCGTGCTCCAAAGAACCAGGCCAACAAATCTGCTCACTGAATTCAAGCACTACGCCAAGACAACCAACTTCAAGAAAGGTTTGCTGTTGCGGTGCTCAACCGTTTCAGCCTTCTGCAGGACGAGCTCGAAGATCAATCTGCCCCAACGAAGTATGAATAACCTTTTCAACGGCTTGTCCTGGATGCTGCCAGAGAAGTGTTCCCCAAAAGACCAAAGAAGAACCTTAAGTCCATCTCCCAATGTCAGTCTGTGATAAGCCAAAGTAACTTCAACATGCCATCGACAAGGGTGATGACACACAGAACCCGTCAGGTACTCAAAGAGCGTACCTTTCAGAAGAGAAAATCTGCTAAACGAGAAGATCTTGCAGGTTCAACAGGCATCCCACGCTACAAACATGTCGAAGCCTGGCGAGTCATCAACGAAATGAACTGGAAGGAAAGAAAGAAAACCAGCAATGCTAATCGGGTAGCCCCAGTGAGAGAATAGCAGCCTGGCTTCAAAATTTCCAGAATCTTCTTGGGAAACAACCAACTGTCCCGAAACAGGGCTGACTTTGACATCATACCTGTAATTGAAACCACCCTCCCAATTGAGTAAATGCATTCACCATTAGATGAAGTTTGAGTCCGCTCTACATCAAGCCAAACCAGGGGGTCCGGTCCCCAACACGTACTTACGACACTGGTAGTCTACCTTTATACTAAGTAATGCTTAACTGTGAATGAACTAAGTTCATACTGCGTTCCCGAACTCTTAACGGAGCTACCCGACAACCTAAAATTTAGATGAGGTCTACGTCGATTACTAGTTGTGACTTAGTACACAACTATTGTTTTCCACTCGTTCCCCAACTGACAGCGTAGCAGTTGTGAACTAAGTCTAACCAAAAGTTCGCACAAAACTAGCTTCTACTCGGGGGGTAGACTTAACACAAACGTAAGCTATTAAGCCAACTTAAGCACCGATTTCATTTCATCGAGGAGGTAAGAATTGGATCCCAAAATACAAATTCAAGATTCTACCAAAACAAATGGAGGAGGTTTGAAGACCTACAGGCTTACACCACATTTGATATAAGCCTACTATACGAAACTAAAGTGTGACTAGGGAATAAACCCGCTTAAGGTACTGAAATAATAGAGTAGATTCCTGGAACGGTTATATATAAAACCCTGGGGAAAGTAAAATATAATACCATAATGATAAATAATAATTAAAATATGACTAAATACACTACTATCTTCTAAGTTATGTATACATCTTAACGAATCTATAGTATATTTTTATCTGTTTACCATAACTTGAAATTGGCATCACGCTTGTTAAACACATTGTTTTTTTTTTTTTTTTTTTTTTTTTTTTTTTTTTTAAAAGTTAAAGATTTTGATTCTTGTGATATTTTTGTATCAAGTAATTTTTCTGTAGTAACCTGTTTGGAATTTTGAGGATTGTTTATATAGCCTCCATTTTTCTGATGACAAGATATTAATTTGATTTTCTCAAATTTTATTTGGAAAGATTCCTCACGGGAAAAATTATTTTGGTTTAGATAAAGGAGCAGGGATTCCCCTAGTGTTTGTTTTGTGCAGGTGCACCTGTTAGATAGTGCACCATAGGAATGGTGATTCCGCAAGATGAAACGTAGAAACTGCGGGGTCAAATTGTTTATCTTTGAGATCAAAACATTGCAGAATCTGGGGATTCCCCTATGGAGTTATAAATGTGAAATGATGCAATTCAGATGATGTAATTTTTGTGAAATCCGATTTGACAGTGCTAGGTTATGTTTATGCATGATAATGTTGTAATACCTATTTTTAGGTATTAGGAAATACTAGTTATGAAATATTGTGTATATATTAAGGAGAACTTGGCCAGAAGATTCGCCAGCAACCACCAGTAACAAGTAGGCTTAGCTAGAAGTTCTAGCTAGTTTTAATCTACAATAATGGTAGATTTATGCTTCACATAGTGCCAGGATTTATTATATTTTCAATTCCACGTGAGCAGAGTGTTATAATTATTCTACTGTCGTCTTTGAGGCCAAAAGTGCTGGGAATCAAAATAGGATTCCAATTGTGGACAGATAGAAATCGTGATTATCTTGGACTGATATAGTGTGGAATATTAGTGTCGTCGAGGGACTTATTTCATCTTGTCGTCTTGAACTGATGGACAAAAGTTATCTTCAGGACTGAGAAGATTCCTATGGAATATTACCTGAGGATTTTTAAGTGTGACTTTGCATACTACTGTCATTTTGGAGTCTTCGCTGTGAGGACATATCATCGTTGAACTGCAACGCTTCTTGCAACACAGGACACTAGAGAACTTGAGATTTTAAGTATATTAGTTTATAAATCATGTAAAGTTGTTATTGTGATTATGTTTTGGACATACCAAATTCTTGAACCATTCTGATAACAAATCATTAAATCTGTTATATTATAAAATTCAGATCATTTGTGCACAAGGCTCATTTATTTGTGTTTGAAAGGTATTTCTGACCTTTGATGTCTACGGGATGTCACAACAGGATGGATCAAGTTTTCAAATTGGATTTTATTTTTGTTTTCTCTATCCGGAAAAATATAACGCTTTTATGTTAAACGTGTGCACAATCACTTTTCGGACGCATCGTATTATTATCAAAATCCTGTTTTTAATGATCTTCTTCTTCTGAATATGACCTTTTTCTTCTTCGTGATCTTCTTTTTCTTCTTCTTCTTCATGATAATCTTCTTCTAACCAAATGGAGACTTATAAAACTAATAAACTGTAAAAGAACTTTGCATATATACAGAGTGTGTCAACAGGAACCCTATCCACATATAACACCAATTTGCTACTTAGAGATACAAAGCTTTTTTTTTTTTGGGGGGGGGTGATTGTGAAACATACTATTTGAAAAAAAGAGAGAAAACGAAAATTAAGAGGCCCACTGTTGAGAATTTCCCCAAACCGATGCAGAACCAAATACCTTGCCACATGCCTTTTGTTTTACAACATTGGATAGCTGAGATTATTTTAAGGTGCATTTTAAAAAAAATGAAGTATTATAATAGTTTGTCAACTCTATAAAAAAGAAAACGATTTAATCTTACGCTTTCAATATTTAACGTCATCAACTTATTTCACTTCGTTATTGTTTCGAGCAATATATCCAATAAAGATGGTTTAAAATAATTATAAGAATAGGGAAAAAAAGCTGTAAAAATTAACAAAGCGGTGAAGGAGCTGCTTTTGGCTATGCTCGTACGAACACCAATACACTGATAACCTCTTTATATGATAGGCCCTGTCGTCGGAGTAATAATGCCTGTCCTGCTTAGTACCCACTGACTCCACCTTTTCTACATTCATTACGAGAAAAGAACAATAGCGAAACACTATCACGCACACTCGCATACACACACCCCAATACTCCCATCGTTTTATCGATAAGTTTGGAGTAGAATAGTCTTAAAGTCGTGTAACTCTTGTGCGATCACCAGTTGAGAACCATCTGAGCAGGTGTTTGGGGAACAGACTTAAGTCGCAACTAATAGAAACTTAGATCTTGTGCTGAGCATGACTTGCGACACAACTTACCGCAATCACCTTGGGGAACGAACCCCTGGAGAACTAAGTATGTTTAAATCTCAAACAAATATAATCGTATATGTTAATATACAGTTCTGATGCGTATCCCCTAGGAAAACGAAGGACACCTTCGAACCTAACACCTATAGATATATCTATCGCTCTTCTATCACCCTGCTTGAAGCTCAGTCGGTTAGCAGCGTTCGTGCATTGTTAATACGAAGGTCGCCGGTTCGAATCCGGCGGCCAGCGCACATGGGTTTTTTTTCAACACGAATGCGTGCCGCTGGCCATCTCCATGGGAAAGATTAATAAATATATACATCCTTTGTCTACCTGGAGACTAAGTAGTTTAAATCTGTTTTTACCCTGGTTAATCGCTCAAAAACCTTGTTTAAAAATCAACAACTTTTGTTTAAAAAACAAACAACTTGTTTAAAAAATAAACACATGTTTAAAAAATAAACAACTTGTTTAAAAAAAATAAACCACTTGTGTTAAAAAAAAACAACATGTTTAAAAATTTAACAACTGATGCTTGAACTTTAAAACCTTTGATGAATTTCTTCAACAAGTTGTTGAATTTCTTCAAAAGTTGTTTGAATTTCTTCAACAAGTTGTGAATTTCTTCAACAAGTGTTGATTTCTTCAAACAATTTTGAAATTTCTTCTACAGTTGTGAACTTTTAACATGTTGAGATGATGCGCCGATGACACGGTAACATCGGTGTAAATTTTAAACAACTTGATTAATTCTGTTCCAAACGTTTGTTTTAAGGCTGGACGCATAACCCCCCGCCTGCCGCGCGCAAGTGGCTGTACGCCTGCTATTAACTAAAATGGGGATCCGTCTGCTCATCATACAGTCCACGGTAACTATGTTTTCAGTTTGTAGACTTATGGCCCCAATGGAACCCTCTTTTTCACATTAAGCGAGGACAATTGAATATTAATTATTAAAGACATATACAGATGTTATCTTAAAAGGAATTTTATTATTGGAAATACCAGGCCAATTTTGGAAAAAATAAAGATTTGATGACGTCAGCTGCTTGCTGGGTTTATTATTTTGCTTCGGGGGACCCATTCAGGTAACAATGACGTAGTTATCCCTACCTTGGAAAAAAACCAACCTATTATCTTCATCGTACGTCGGTTTTTGAATCTGTAGGGAAAAGGTAAATTTTGTACTGTTAGAATAATAACGGTGTCTTGTGCGAAAAAAATAAGAGCACTTGGGGCAGAGGGTCATATGTAAAG
The DNA here is from genome assembly GCA_023653785.1 of Ophioderma brevispina. Classification (NCBI taxonomy): domain Eukaryota; kingdom Metazoa; phylum Echinodermata; class Ophiuroidea; order Amphilepidida; family Ophiodermatidae; genus Ophioderma; species Ophioderma brevispina. The sequence continues at coordinate 9,325 of JAMKCH010044293.1, read as the reverse complement.
ACTGATTTTAACAAGTCGGATTTATATATATCGGTCGCCCCGAAGAGCACATGATATCTGATACTGACACACATGTAACCTGGTACCTGACACGTGAACCAAACTATTCATCTCGGTTAACGTTATAACTACAATACGCAAAGCAGCAAGCCTTCTGTATCTTGTTGTCCACAGCGTAATCGATCAAGATGTGAGACGTTATACATGTGGGTTCTGTACAGGGAGGGTAGGGAACCCGATTGACTCGATTGGGCATTGGGGAATTCAACGGTATTGTGAAACTGCTACATGATTTACTATGGCAGTCGCGGTCAAAGTGACATTAGAAAATCATCTCTTAAACCTTTGTTCAAAGATTTAGTACATCATGATAAATAAGAAAAAATATTGACGTTCAATCATCATGCTTCTGTTAAAGTTACCTGTGCATAACCTCAAAACTCCAGAAAACTTCCCTGCAAAAGTAATCTCATCAAACATAATACCCTTGAAATACGCGCCAGGGCAACAGCGCTATGCGCTCTGTAAGCCATGCGCCACCGATTACATCTAATATTCAAAACAGCCCTATTAATTATTACCACCCAAAACCATTGCCACGCTGGATATTAGTTTACTCAATATGCTTAAGGTTTCCACTCAACGCTAACGTTGGTTCAATTTATACCACCATTCTTGCGTATAAACACACTGCGTTTAATAAACATAAAAAGGAATTGGAAATTTTCCACTAAAGTATTACTATACACACTGGGCAAATTACACGGAGCGCCACCGCGAAGATCCCAGATCCGATGCGCACCACCGAGATCCAGATCTGAGATCCCCCAGATCGCGTGAGACCGTTTAAGAATTCTACCGCGCAGTGAGTGCGAAGGTACGGCGACCTTTCGAAGCGTAAGCTACAAATGCTACGCGTAACCTTGGCGATCGAGGAAAAACTTTACGCGAACCTAAAAGTACGCGTAACGTGCAGCGACCCAAACAGCGTGTACACACTATGTACGCGTTGCAGATCTGGTCAAGTTTGCTGTTGCCCGTGTAGACGCAAAATGGTCTAGGGGAAAACGGATTCCGATCGGGATCTTGCGCTGCCGTGTAGATTGCCCCATAAAAAAAATACGGCTTATAGAACTTTTTGTCCTCTATATGGAACATTCAAGAATGGAACCCTAAAAAATGGTTCTTAAAATCTGAGAAACCCCCCAAAAAGGTCCTAACAGAACCATAAAAGGTGCTATACAGTAGTTTTAAAGAACGTTCTGGTCATTGAAGAAGCTTGAGGGTTCATATAAAGGACAAGTTTAGAACCTCTTTCGCACCTTTTTTTCTAGAGGGTAGCAATTTAAAAAATGTGTTGTTTTTCATGGTTTCACATTTATTTCGCATTATTCATTGAGACGCTCTTCTTATTGGTACGATATTTTATTGCTATGTTCTCAATTTTTCACAAAGAATTATGTGGAGCGAGTACACATTTTCTACAATGGTGACATCAAGATATAAAACGTCCCATACTATCCTGCACGACACATCCACAAAATATGAACTGCAATTTGGATGTCACCGCCGAAGACGGCGGCTTTCCATCAGTGTCTTTCATTGATATTAGTCTAGATGCTACTCAAGATTCGCTCCTCAGGATTTCTGTCACAAGACAAGCTAGTTTGGAAGTCGGTGGGGACAGTGAGCCTGCTTATGTGACAGTTAATGGAACAATTCTAATGATACATTTCACATTTGGAAATGGAATGGTATCTGGTTACAGTATATTGGACTCACCGTAATGGTAAGTGACAGACATTGTTTCGTGCTTCACTTTACAGTAACTTAGGTCCTATACGAAATTAGAAATTGCCACATATTTGTACCAAAGAAATATTATTTTCCAGCTAATCCTTTCACATAGGGGCATTTCTAATAGGAAAGCTTTACATTAGAACAAAAATTAGATTTTTCACATTTTGGGTTGCGGGGGGGGGACAACCTGTTATGTGAAAATCTCTCGTTGCACATTAATAAGCTAATGCATTTTTCAGACACATTAAGCAGTTTTTCAGGCGCAGCAAGAAAATAGTCCACCCAAGATTTTTTATCTTTACAGCAGCCTGGTTAGTGGCGCAAAATCTCAAGGTGTAATTTAATCTTATTATTGTTGGATCCATTTCCATAATTCCTGTTTAGTACAATGCGACACCGAGGACTTCTCCGTGCAACAGTACGGATCGGCATTGGTATGTTTGCCTGCAACCAAAAGTGTGACGGTCAGAGTCAGTGTCCTGATTGGTCAGATGAAATTGATTGTGGTAAGATCGACAATTATTTAATGAAAGATGGCAATGAAATAAACCACCGAGAACAGATGGCATAATGCCTTATCTCAAGCATTACCCTGTTCGTGTTATAAATCTGTGTAAGAAGGCACATGGGGGAGGATGGGGTAGACCTTGCTAAGTAAACTAAAGCATGTAGAGCGTACAATTGTTGATGGAACAAACGAAAGCAAGTTGCAAACAGCCGTAGCAGAGGGTGGAAAACAAATCCAAGAAGGGACAAAAGATCAACTTTTAAGTTCAAAAGTTTGAGAAATTTGACCATAAAGTCAATTTTTGATGAAGAAGATGTTCAGAAAGTAAACAAAAGGACGATTTTAAGGGTTAGATTCACTTTTACAAAAGTCCGCAACCGTCGAATCCTCCGTGCGTCCCTGATTGAAAAGCTGATCGTTTTAGATTTTATTAAAGAAAGTCATATGTACTTATATTCAAGCAACAGTGGGAGTGTCAAAATCGTGCGATTTTTAGGGTAGACGTTTCATCACACCATTACGTTCGTTCTTTGGCACACCGCCGGCCATGTTGAATCTTGGCAACCTTTGGCAAATCTCATGCGCTAGGGAGTATCAACACATAACAATCGGCTAACGTTGGAAACTCCACGACACACAGTGTAGATAGCGTGATTCGGAAACAATTTTTTGTGTACTGCGGTAAACTGGGGATGCGCAAAATATGGCCTATCGTAACGATTTACGACCAAATATTCACTAAAATGTCTAGTTAGCTGACTAGTTTATAATATGGTTTATTTTTTGGGAAAAAGACGAAAAAAACGTGGAAAAATACATCCATACAGCATTTTTCTTAACTTATCAGCTCTTATTCAGCTGGCTTCATTCTCGATTGTGCTTGTCAGGCATTACCACACGCCAGGGCTGTACAAAAAATAGTGAGCTAAGGGGTCTTTTTGTCAGGAACTCATTTATTAACATCAGATTGCCCACCTAATTTCGTTGATTTCGCGATATCCCGGTACGCGAAACAGTTTGTATTCCTTGTTAAGCTAATGCAGGAGGCCTTTTAACACACGTTTGGCTGATAGGGGATCCCCAGGACGTAGCGCATGTCTAAGAATAGGGCCACTTAGCGATGCGGATACGGAGAGTGGCGCTGTGTCCCAGCACTAGAGATACTATGGGAGCACAGATATAGAAAAGGAGATCCCGGTCTGTCTATACCGGCATGTACAAAATCTTTGTCACCACAAATACGCGCTTATTGGGGGGATTCGTGTTTTTACCGAGAACACGCGAAAAGGAACGAACGCAGTCCTGTGCGTATTACCGTGAAGCAACTTAGCTACGCAACGCAGTGGTTCGTAAAATTTGCATGGCACAGAGAGATCGAAAGGTGCTAGCGGTGTTAAAATTCCGCCTTCCGATCACATTGTAATGGTTAGAGTGGGCGTGGTTGTGGGCCTAATAAATTTACCCTCATGTATTGTCAGCTTTTCTATATTGTGTTGTCTGATGGGATCATTAAAAAAAACAATTATGATGAATGAAAAAAATGTTTTCTCCCCCACCTGCCACCAAAAACATATGATTACATTTTTGGGTAGAAAATTGGATGATTTAGCCCATCTTATTGGTTGTTGTGTAAATGAAGTTGCAAAATATTGGGTGAACGCAGTCGAGCCCATATTTTAAAACTCAAAACGCGACCAATAAATATTGGGCGAAAATCATCCGATTTTGTGGAATAGTAGGTAGCAAAAATATTGAATTTAATTGGCCAGTGTGTGCTTTTAATGTGGTCGACCAATTTGAAGGGTTTTGTTCACACGTTTAAAAGAAAACATTCAAGCCTTAAAATTTGCATGGGATCACGAGGAAGAAATGTGAAAATTTCTTCTGATAAACAAATCTCAATTTGATTAGAGTAAGTGTGTGTGTGGGGGGGGGGGCGATGGGTCGACAGGGTCAACCCACCTTTAATAAATGAAAAAGCATGATAATTCTAAAAGAATTAATATGTGTATATATTATAGACCACTTTTGCCACCGAGCTTTTGGAGGATTTCGTTTTTCCAAAATAATATTTAATTTACAAATAGCGCCATTAACAATCGCCCCCAGCAGAGCCAACAATGTAAAGGACGTACCGCTTTGATAATTAAACAAATGGTTGTATACATGCCTTAAAATAGGGGGAAATATGTGGTTATTTATTAATGTAGGCCATGATGATGATGATGATATTTACGGAGCCGACCCATCGTGTGTTTATTTTTGTGAATGCAATGTTGTTTTCCTGTACAACAGTAATATTATTACTGGATGCTAGTATACACTCCCAGTTAAGAGCCAAAATCGTGACATATAAATGTTGAAAATACATGGCTTGACTATATAAACCAGTTATTTACTTCTCCGTAAAAACGGGAAAATTACGGGTTATTCCGTAATCCAGCCATTTTTTGTTTTTTATACAGTTTTAAACGGCTGTTGACAAAAGTTTTGTCTTGATTTTGGGAAAGGTTTTTTGTACTTTTTATTGTTAAAATTTAAGGCCTGCCTATTATGATAAATTTAAAACAATAAAACAAAACCAAATTATTTTATTTAAATAATATTCATATCAAATATCATAGTGAATTGCAAATACAGAGTGCAGTAAAAGTTAAAAAGGTTAAAAATTACCCGGTATTAGAACAGTCATCATTCTTCAACCAAAATACGGTTTAATGCAAATTTTGACATGGTTTTGATTGTAGATTTTTACAACAAACTTTGTAAATGTTCGGGTACACACATTGTAAAAAAAGTTCTACATTAGTGGCGTCAGTGTTTTTTTTAATTCTATACATGTTTTCAAAACTCTGTCAATAACCTTAACGAATACCTTTTAGTTTTTTATGATTTTAATTCTTTTTTACAATTATGACGCCTTTTTACAGTATTTGTTGGCAGATAGGGACGTCTGTAATACTGTAAAATTTACCATTTGTTTCAAACCAGTGCAGCATGTTCGCTAAATCCCGGTCCTTTGCTATATAATAGGATCAACTTGACCGAGTGTTTTGTGCTTTACAACGTATATAGAGGATTGTTGACATAAATTCGTTCTGTATTTTTTTTTTCCGATCACTTTCCCTATCAAAACGGGCAATAGCTCTGGCCCGGACGCTAGACAAGAAAATACCATGATTATGTAAAAAGCATGGCGACGACCCAGACCTGAAGCGGGTCGGGCCTTCCACAATCACAGCTTCTCTACCGTGTGAACTCTATATTCTTTGAGATTATCCTAAAAATAAACACTCGATGCTTTTTTTGTCGACATGCAAAATGACAAGGCGCCAGCATCATTAAACGGAGGAAAAAAAGGAACGAATGTGTACGGGTGTCTCATCTCACTATACCATTAGATCCGTACCGCAGACACGCGTTTGCCAAGTTAACGCTGCTGAAAGACGCTGCCAACGCATACGCTAAACGAAAGATTCCGAGACACGTAAAAATGCAATTGCGAACATTTACGAATTCCCCCAATAGCGCGTTCCATGCGGCACAACAATGGCGGCCAGGACCGCGGATCTCCTTTCTAGATCTGTGATGAGGAGCGTAACTGGTGTGTATATAGAAGTCGCTTTGATGCAAATGAGGTTTACAATTGATTCCCCATGAGCTGTATGACGTTGTGCAGTAGCGCTTGATGGAATGAATGGTAATACCTCATTTGCATCCATGGGACTTCTAAATCTGAAACGTCTACCTACCGATTTGATGGTTCGCAAAGTATTTCGACTCGATTTATCTGGAATGGTGACAATGGCTAAATTAAATATAAATAAACGGGCTTGAATAAAAGAATCAAACTAGGAATCTAAGTAGCGGGTGATCGACCTTCCAAAATTTACTTGCAACTTTTGTTGAGTCCGTCTGAAAAGATGCTACTATGGCCACATATGATAAATATTCATATCCATAATATGGATTGTACTATTTCTAGATGAGTGTGGAGTGTCAAGACATGAATCTTGAATCCAAAAATGGAGAAACTTCCTCTATCATCACCGCTGTACCCATCCCGAATACCGCCACAACCTGGTGTGAATGGATCTTTATCTTCAAAACGGATCAAGTCCGTATAACAATGAGGATCGTCGATTTTGAAATGGAAGATGGTTTGACTTTTTGACGGCTCGGAAACGGGAAAGCTTCTACAGGTTATACTGCCGATACATCATCACATCGGTTAACATGCAGCCGAGCTTCGTACCATGATATCGTCAGGTCACGTATGTGGAAAATATTGCGGAACTGATCGTACGGAATTGCAAGTGGGTTTTCGCCTTGTCCACATCAACCAAGTAACGGATATTCAAGGTATTCGTGAAGGTTCCTATTTCAATATTTAATAATTAGCTGACAATATACGCTTTCTTAACCACGCACCACCTTTTAAAAAATTTATCGGAGAAGGCTTAATAAGGTTTGAAAAGTCCGATTTTGATTGGCACTTACCAGCATTAGTATTACGATAAAATATACGTCTCTGATTCATAGCTCAACCAAACATACTTTATTTCGCTGGCTAGTTAGGTATATTTGTATGAAACGGAATTAACTGTGGAGAAGGTTTTTGCCTTGAACCAACGCCAATGGGTGACGGATTCCAAGACGGTCCTAACATACAGGAAGAAAACGACTGTGGTATGTAATTATCTCCATTGTTAATTATAAGTGTTTATCATTTTTTCTTCCTTTACTTTCAGACGGGCATGGTTATGATTTAATTTAATTTACTGTATCTTTTAATATCATCTTATTACATGTTCAAGAGTCGTATCTGTGTGTGACGAATCTGAATTGAGCAATGTGAGCAGTGGGCGTTGCTATGACCCAATATGTGATGGGGCACGGGATTGCACCAAAGGTTGACGACGAACAAAGTTGTGGTACGTGTTGACCAATCATTCATACCGTGAAAAATCCTTCGCCGTAGATATCCTATAGTCCCTGTTAACCCCGTCATATTTTGTCTTCTAATTTGACATATTGAAATTTCTTGGACAGTCGAGCAGTGGTTTGGCAAAAAGCACAATTAGATGGAACATTGGCCCAATATTTGAAACTGATGAATCTGAAATTTTACAACCATAGTGGTAATGAACCTATTTTGCCTATAACTATGACAAATGTATTTCTCAGCTAATCCTTTTCAGATGCAGCTTTTAATTTTAATAGAATTTTACATCGTACAACAATCAGACGTTCAATTTTAGAGACACCCGGATAATCGAAATATGATTTGCACCTATGCTGCAAATAGGAAACGATAATGGTCGATGTAAAATACGATAAAAATGAATTAGAATTTGGTTATTTAACTCTGGCTGATACTTCTAGGTATGGACGGACCATGTTTAGTTTGCATTGAGCTTGACAATAAACAGTTATTCCATATTGAGTGATTATTTTGTAGACACAGAGGAGAGGCCCAAACAGTCTGTGAAGTGGATTCTCTGACGCCCGTGAATCTGCCAAATTAACTGCTAAAGGAAGGTGGACTACAGATATCTTGAGTAATCTTCCACAAATTCTAATACCATGTAACTGAAACCACTCCAATATTTATTATTTCATCAAACTTAAACAGACACTATCAGTGATTTGCTAAATTCGCAAATCGAAAAAATCATCAAAAAATCAGATTTTTGCATGTATGTAAACAAGTACAGGTACCTAACCATACCCTGCAAATGATTAAGACCAGAAGGAAGAAAACTAATAAGGACGGATCGGAGATTTTAGTCATTATTGTCCAAACGGACAATTACTACAACACGTAATTGAATGGAGAATCGTATCTTGGAACACTGCCCGTTTTCTTCCTTTTCTGTCAATTCTACAGCTGGAAAAAGGTAATTATGAGAATTCTACAGGACTATTCTTCACTTTTGAAGTATTCCTGCAAAAATTTCAAATATTTTTCAAATCACTGATAGTGTCTTTAATAAGTTTCTTTGTTGAATCTAGTAATGGTGATTCCATACAGGCCAAGAGCATAATGACAATTTAAAATTAGATAAGTCAATAATCATAATGAACGTTCTCTCGAATCAAAACTTAAGAAATTTAAGAAACTTCACTCTTGTCAAATTTCAGACTCTTATCAGAAGGCAATATCCCTATATTGAACCAGGATTTCAAGGGGTTCTTCAAACATTAAAGGCACTGTAGGTGAAATCGTTAGTTAAATAATATTTCAGACATTTTGGTTTGGTTTCTAGACACCAAAACTTTATTTCCAGTCATCGTAACAGATGCTTAATTTTCAATAAATAAAAAAAAAACACGGAAGAAAGAGAAAGTACAAATAGTGCAATTATAATGATATCTTTGAAAAATCATCTCCATTGGCTGTACATGGACGATGCATGTTTCAGACTGTAGCCAAGGCGGCCAAAGCCCAGACTGAGGACCTCAGAACACACTAAATCTGGACAACGAAATAGCATAAGGTGCCCCCTTTTTTCCTACTTAAGTCGCTCACAGAGGAGATACACCAGGAGTTGGCCTTATCTAAAAAAACGGATAAAAATAGGCTCCGAGGTGACAGCGCCGCACAGTGGGCCAGATGAAGTTCTAAGGTGCCAAAATCCAATGCACTGTTACAGAAGCATATAAAAACTAGGATTTGATGTATTAGGGGTTGGGTTTTCAGACCCCAACATTTTAATAGAAGTATTTTAACAATGTATGACGTCATTAAAATACTGTTCTGAGTGCCAGAATTAAAAGCTGGACAATGGCATATGACATTGTCGGATTGAATTTGGAACGGAAGAAGGGGTTCTAACACCAGAAATTCACGCGGCAGTTTAGAGTTATCTTGACGTAATCAAAATGTTTGTTTCTGATTGGACGAGCCTAATAGTCGTCATATTACCAATACACGTACATTTTACAACAGGTTCAGACAAAAATGGATTTGGGAACTCCTCTCAGTAGGAACGCCAACAACGCATTATAGCCGTT
>JAMKCH010044292.1:0-114676 GCA_023653785.1 Ophioderma brevispina | reverse complement strand
CATGCTTACGACAAGAAAGAGCAGGAAATGACACATTCAGGTAAAAAATACATCGGTCCTCGGACCGCTTGTGTCGCCTGCCGTCGCGGTTTGTGAATGATAGGCCTAACATCACCTTTGACCTTGATATGTGACCTTTGACCTCATAAACAAATGAGGGCTTGCATGTAAACTCCATAAACCAAGTTGGGTTCCAATTGAACTTTTCAAATGTCAATTTTACATTTTCAGCCTATTTTACAACTTGACCTCACATGACCTTTGACCTTGGTATGTGACCTTTGACCTCATCAACAAATGAGGGATCACATCTTGCACCCATGACTCAAGTTTGGTTCCAATTGAACTTCAACTTTTCAAATGAGGTCAATTTTACATTTTCAGCCTATTTTACAACTTGACCTCACATGACCCTTGACCTCAGTATGTGACCTTTGACCTCATCAACAAATGGGGGATGCCATGTTGCACCTGTGACCCAAGTTTGGTTTAAATCCATCAAAGTATGTGGATATTAGAGGCAAATGTTAACCCTCTTTCACAACAACAGACATCAACAACTACAGTGGACAAAGTGATCCCTATGTGTCTTCCTGCCTTAGGGCAGGCGACACAAAAACCTTACAAATGTCAGTACTGTGAGAAGAGATTTTCTTCTATTAGATACAAACGCTATCATGAAATGATACATACTGGTGAAATACCTTACAAATGTCAGCACTGTGAGAAGAGATTTATTACTGCTTCTCATAAAATGATCATGAAAAGACATATACTGTTGAAAGACCTCACAAAATTTTATGTCAGTACTGTGAGAAGAGATTCGCTTTAGTTAAATACAAAAGACATCATGAAAAGATACATACTGGTGAACCTCACAAATGTCAGTACTGTGAAAAGATATTTCTAAGTGCTGGCAACAAGAAAAAAACATGAAATGACTCATACAGGTGAAAAACCTCACAAATGTCAGTATTGAGAAAAGAGATTTAGTTGTGCTTATAGCAAGAAAAAAACATGAAATGACACATACAGGTGAAAAACCTTACAAATGTCAGTATTGCAAAAAGGCATTTCTTCATGCTTATGACAAGAAAGCACATGAAATGACACATACAGGTGAAAAACCTCACAAATGTCAGTATTGTGAAAAGAGATTTATTCATGCTTATCGCAAGAAAAAAACATGAAATGACACATAGGTGAAAAATCTCACAAATGTCAGTATTGTAAAAAGACATTTCATCATGCTTATGACAAGAAAGAGCGAGCATTTCACAGTGTAACACCTAGGTCCTCAAGAGGGATACAGCCAATGGATTTTGTTGTCTTAAAGATCAATTGAAAGCTTCTCCCATTTAAGAAACTGTCTTAGGAACTCAGTCCATTTTGATTTTTTAATGATATGAAAAGGTGGCAGTAAAAGTAAACTTTAAAGGTTCATAACTTGAAACAGAGCCACCTACATACTTATGAACTGTATGAGATAGAGCTCTTTAAAATAAGGCTTTCCTGAAAAAAAAATTGACAGAGCCCCGGCATCTGACCGCCCCCGTTTAAGGAACTGTCAGTAGGAACTAAGTCCATATGGAGATTTTTAAAAAAATCATGAAATAAAAAGGTCAAAGCAAAAATAAACTTTAAAGGCTCATAACTTGAAAACGGAGCCACCTATGAACTGCATCATGAGATAGAGCTCTAAAAATAAAGCTTTCCCCAAAAAAAGTTGACAGGGCTCTGCCATCTGACAGCCCCTGTTTAGGCCACTGTCAGTGGGAACAAAGTCCACAACCAGGCACTAAAATAATTATAACCTAACACTTTTGCATTAAAGGTGATACTCATTGAGCGGATGGCATATATTAAGCTATATACCAATGGAAAGCTTATGACATCAGGATGGCAAAAATATCTTTTCCAAAAAAAAATAATCATGTAATATAGCCGCTATAAACCAAAAACTAACCCTATATTTCGTTGCGATTTTACACCAAAAAAAATATGCCCAAGCTTTCCTTCTCTGACCTTGGAAAATTCGGTGACGTAGGCGATTGAACAAGTCTTGTTGTGCAATGCATCTTCCATTGTAAAGAAACCCCCGAATCGCTGGGAAATAGACAAATTTCTCAGGTAAAAATTGCAAGTTCTTTTACCTGATGTAACTGCTTCATTTAGAAAAATATTTTTAGTTTCATAAAATCTATCATTTTATGAAAAAAGAATGAAACAAGAGTTGGTAGACGTTTCATATAGAAGTCCCATTGATGCAAATGAGGTATTGCCATTCATTCTGTCAAGCACTACTGCACAACATCATACAGCGCATGACGGAATCAATTGTAATACCTCATTTGCATCAATGGGACTTTTATATGAAACGTCTACCCAAGAGTTTGATTTGTGCACGAAAACACTGAAACTAGTAGTTTAAGGAAGTATGATATGACTTCCCTTCAACTTTTATACAACCATTTGTACAATACAACCATTATTTTAATACAACCATTATTTTCCGTTTCGGAAGTTTGCCATGCTTTTCTCATAGAAACAGAATGGAATTTGTCACAGTAAGTTTCGGAGGCCTGGATTAAATTCTTGTGGTGCCTATGCACATGCACACAGCTGTTATGATAATTAGATGTTTGCCTAATTATGACTATAGTCAAGTGTGTCAAGGGGAGCGGAGTGTTGCTCGGAATATCGTTCGTGAATGTTTGTTCGCTAAAATACCTTGAAAATCTCATATGCAGATTGTTCAAACTGAATCCTTTTGGTTTTATTTTTTATCCATGTTACCAAGCAAAAATAGTTGTACAGAATGACTAGTATCATTTGTCTCTAATGTAACGATTAGGCCTACATGCGATAGAGGAAACGTATGAGGAAAATGCACATCTATTTTAACGTAAATAAACAAAAGAATGTTGATATTGGGGTTCAAGGTATACAAATACGATACCAGTGGCTTTCCGACGGATTTTGCATGATGCGATCAAGCCGCGAAATATTGCTATTCATGGCTTAAGTTTTATGTCGTGAATGGGGTTTTGTTTACTTGTATCGACGATTGTTCAATCGGTGACGTCACCACCTCACAGCGCCCAAGTCAATAATATTGACTTACGCTAAAGTGGTGGTGCTAGAAAGACGATTTTCATTTTGGCTCCTGTAACCAAATCGTGAGTAGCATAAATATGACACAGTTACATATAAAATCGCGATAAAATAAGCTTTCCATTGAAATATAGCTTAGTAAATGCCATCTACTCAATGAGTATCACCTTTAATAGCCATGATGAAGCAATGCTCAAAAAGGCAAACAGCATATCACAACAGGTTCATTATCTTGTAGGCACCTATCCCTTTCCACCACTGGAGTTAATTTGTTAACACTTTAAGCTAGTCTCAGCTTTAAGACAAAAGCATATAGCAGTTACATGGTTACTATAAAAATATTGCTGTAAGGAAAATGTATACACGTAGTGGTAAAAAAAGGCCAGCTTAATGTCTGAATCTGAAAAGAAAAATGCACTGTAAAATTCAAGTCCATGGCCGAATCGCTAATAGCCTCGTCCCATGGACCCCAGGTTTTACCAGAATGGTCAAAATGTTGGTATGCAGAGAAATCTACTATTTTTCTCATTTACCCTGTGAAATCTTAGGGCTAAAGGATGTTTTTTTTGGATGTTGAGGCGAAAATGTTGCCACTTTTTGGTCGAACCAATATTAATTTTACACAGTTACCCTATGGGATTGCAAAATCACGTTTTCGTCTCTCTACATCAAAACGGGTTTGACATATCGGTGGGCGCAACCTTTTATCAATGGGGTTTTGGGGTGAAGGCCATCTATCAAGAGTAAAACCGTAAGACTTAAATGCGGCCATACCCCTTTAAACTAGTTTAGACTCATTGGTATTGTCCAAGGTATGCAATTTCTTTGCTTGAGTTTGGCAAAAATGTGTTTTCCCACAAATGAGTTCTATATATCTAATATCGATTACGCGCAATGGCAAGTTTTTAACACAGGTAAGAGGCCGAGGGCTTTTTGCCAGTTTTGTATACCATATAATATACCATATTCCTCAACCTAGAATGGGCCATATTGAAAACTAATTACTCTCATGACTCCAAAAGAACTCTGAAGGCTCCATATTTACCCATTGGACATTAAGGGTAGTGTCAACCCTGTGCTTTTGTTTTACACGAATTTCTGATTTTGCAGCAGTTTAAACATCACCCTGTGTTCTATAGTTATCGCAACAAAGATTATCCATCTGCAGACAATCCTGAGGGCTGTATTTTTTGGCTAGATTTAAAACAGCTATTTGACGAGATTTAAAGTCCAGAACCGCTTGGGTTAAACGGCGGGAATTTAAGCACTTTCCCGCCGTCAGGCGCAATGTGCACATCGGGTCGCGCGGTGAATTTTTGGCTGCGTAATTAAGGCGTGCGCGGGTGTTTTTCATGTACTTTTGCGCAACGCAGCTTGGGAAAAAGCGAAAATATATTTGAAATTTAAACGAAAGCGCTAATTTTAGACCAGAATGAAATTATAATTTCTTTCGCAGCCCATTTTCTGGAGTTAGAGACAATATGTTTGATGCAATAGTGCATAAAGATGTATTTTCATCACTTGCACAACATACTCATTTTGAAGTCAAATAAAAGTTATTTGAGAAAGAGACAGCTGAAATGGCGTGAAAGTCCTTTTTTTATAAAAACACGGATTTTCTCAATGTTCAAATTTTCGCAAAATTTGGCCAAATTTTTTCTTTTTTGGAGTTTAAAATTAACTCCAAAAATACCGAGTAAAAGGTAGTTTAACTTTCCTACAATCGCAGTCGGATTCTTTCTCTAGGAGCGTTTTCTCAATTTTTCATTTATCGATTTCTACTAAAGAATTCCCAATATATACTCAAATTTTGGAAAAGACAAAGTAAAAATCACAATTTTTTGACATGTTTCCTTATATTTCGAAAAGTAAAGCTCTATTTTAAAAATGAAAAAGTGTTTTGTTTTTTAGTTGTTTGTTTGTTTCTAAAAAATAACATAAGAAATTATGAAAGTCCAAGTGTTTTTGTTATGTCGGTCTGAAAATTTGTGCAAAATCGTTGTTTTTTTAGTATTTTTTCTCAAAATACGGAAGTTTTGGCATTATCTGATGCCATCATCGGGTGCATTCGTCCAATTTTCTTTCTAGAAATGTATAACTTTTAGCATACAATAATCAATATTTGCAAAGTTACAAACCAAATAGGTACTCGGAAACTCAGGTTCACACTGTCCCTTCAGAGAGGGTTTTAGTGAAGCTAAGAAGTATTCACAATTTTCAATATAATTTATACTGTTCTTATTTTTCATCAGATCTTTATTTTTTTTTTGTTCTTTTTTGTAGCTGTATTTAAAAAGAACTATAAACAAATTTACTTTGAGTGAAAACTTATAAGGGATAAGTGCTAGATTGTGACAGACAAATGTGTTTGCTGATTAAGCTTTCTGATGTCTGATTTTTTCTCATGGATGGGAATTGTGTACACATTACACTTTCATAAAAAGGCACAGGTCACACAAGATGGGCTAATACTGCCCTATCTGATACAAGCATATAACTTTTCCAATGTCTGTTTCGATGGATGTATCAAACCAAAAAACATTGTGCCTGATGAAGCGACTAGTTGTTTGATAACATGGCACCTATTATTCTGTTGTACACTACATTATTGAAGTTCTACAAGTTAATATTTTTTTTCATTCTTGAGAATTTTAAACACTGGTTTTCAATTTACGCCAACTTTTTTTTAAATATTAAAATCAGGATTAACGTACTTACCATCTGCCTTACAAGTTAACTTGGATCAAAAGTCCTTACTGACTTGAATTCCCAGGTTGCAAAGTTCAATTCTGTGTACATTCAATGGACTTATTTTCTACATAGTTGAAGGTTTAGGTTCGTTGAAGCCTATTGAAGTCCATGTCAGTTCGACACCATGATGAAACTTTGCAGAAAACTTCAGGGCCCCTCTTAAAAACAATTCCAGTCTAATGTGAGGCTAAATGTTCTACGTTGGTTTTTAGGGGGGTCAAGTCAAGGCTAAATTGGACTTGCATTTGCACAGCTATTATCTCAACCATGAAATAATATTTGTACAAGATTTTACACGTAATTAAAGGCGCTTTTCAATTTTTGTCCTATCAGGTCCTACTTGATATGAGAGCCTGACCCTTGTACACACTGCCCATTAAGTATGTGGGAACAAACTTGCTTTTTATGCTAGACGCGGTAATGCATAGTGCATTCTTAGTCCAGTGGACGGTGTTTTAGTATCAAACACGCAATATCATTGGTTGTTGCCTTCTTAATATGAGACGAAATTAGATAGTGCGTCGTCGCGCGAGTGTTTACCACAATGTGTCTAAGGTTGACACAGTGCAACGCAGCTAGTACAGGTTGGTTCATTTTTGAGCAGCGGTGTAATATTTTTTTGCCCTTTTAAACTAATATTAATTGAAATAAAAGTATTTTCAGTGATTAAAAAAACAACCAACACTAATAAGAATGAGAATACAAGATAGGATTTGGTTGTTTTGCCTATCCAATAATCGTGTCATAATTGGATGGGCATCCCATTTTTTGAGTAGTGGATGCCCGCGCAGCCGGTATCCACTACTCATTATCTCTAATTGAATGTGGTTATTACTTGCAACACACTACTCCATAATCAGTTTGTCAAATTGGACACCCCTTGATCTGGTGGGAACGTCACCTTTGTAGTAACAAGCCAATCAGAGCAAATATGCCAAATGACTAATAATATGCATAAATAACGACGAAAAGTACCTGGGTTATACTTTATAATAATCCCACCACACACATAACAAATTGCTCAATTTGGGATCGTGTAGAAGTCCACCTTTGCAGTAGTGAGCCAATACCGGAAAATCCTAAAAATAAAAATAAAAAGAGCTCATTAAAAAAATGCACAAATTGTGACACGAGAATGGGTTATTACTTGCTTGTACCACTATCCACATACCAAAGTGCATGAATTTGGACATTGGTATCTAATGGAAGTTCACCTTTGTAATAAAGGAGTCAACAGAGTCAAAAGGCAAATGAGGCTCATTACTAAATCCCACAAATAATGATGACATGGCGCATGGTATTACTTGCATCCACCACTAACCACATACCAATCCGCATCAATTTGGACCTTGCTCTTTGTAGTAATGAACCAATCAGTGCAAATATGTAAATGAAGCTCATTAACATGCCAAATAAAGATGACACAATGCATGGTTTATGTACATCATGCACCACTACCCACATCCCAAGTTTTGTTCAAATTTGGACAGTGGGATAATGAATAGTTGATAGCTCCAATTCACATTGAGTGGCTGGTATATTAATTATTTCCTTCTTGATCACTCGTTCTACCAAAGTTTGCTTTCATTTTATGTTTATCACAATGAACTTTGCCTTGTGAATGAGTCATGGGTAGTATGGGATTGCACTACTGATTTTTGAAGACCTGGCTGTGTTCATTCATTTACTACACCTAGCTGGAGCAGAGTTCACACACACTATCTATTCCAGATGGTTATCACAATGAACTTTGCCTTGTGAATGAGCATGGAAATTGCACTACTGATTTTTGAAGACCTGGCTGTGTTCATTCATTTACTACACCTAGCTGGAGCAGAGTTCACACACAGTAATAAATTCCAGATTGTGTATACCGCATGACCTAGACAGCTACCCTTGAGAAGTGAACCCATGCACACTGTGCAACTCCAAGGTTATAACTACTTGTATTGACTGTGCACTGTCTTGCTGCAACCAACTTAGTTTTAACAGGTTGTTATTCATGTTGAACTGTCCTGCCTTGTTGACTAAAAAAAACATGATATAAAGTCCAATGGTTCTGAGGACTCCTCATTCTCTCTGGTACTTGAACCAATCAACAATTTACGGTATGACTTTGATATTTCCTTGTTTAATCAATACTTGCAAGTATTCCAGCTATGCCAAATGTCTGACAGTGTGGCCATGTCCTAACTATTTCTTGTCACTATTTAGATTGAATATGTATGGCTCAAATATATCATATCCTAGTGGTTTACTGATACAAATATTTCATTTTAATTCACAATGCCTCAGTAATTCACTTCAGAGTTATTCAGTGACCAATTTATATAGCCATGTGAACAAAATCTTTTCTGCTGGAGTGTCACGTCACTGCATTTAAACAACAATTTTGTTTGGCAAACTTGTCAAAATGAAACAAAACAAAACCAAACGTTATTTATTCAGGACCATTAATGGAAAAATATTTTTTCATTATCACTTGTTATAT
Source organism: Ophioderma brevispina (assembly GCA_023653785.1). Lineage (NCBI taxonomy): Eukaryota > Metazoa > Echinodermata > Ophiuroidea > Amphilepidida > Ophiodermatidae > Ophioderma > Ophioderma brevispina. Next base: position 106,320 of record JAMKCH010044292.1, on the reverse strand, counting down.
TTAAATATCAAGTCGATGTTTCCTGATACAATTAATAAAATTATGATTAAAAAGTATTTTATCAGTTTCAGCCTGGGTTGTCATATTTTGCGAAATGAAACGAAATGGATAAGCCTGGCTTACCATAATATCATGCAAAATTAAGGCAAAAAAAAGGTTTGTCTCAGCTTCGACTTCCCGTGCATAGGTTTCAAAATTCACCTTTTACTGCAATTTTTTTAGGTTTTTATGCGATGTTTGGGTTTTATTATCAAGGAAAAACAAATTAGAAAGTTGTCGAGTTCAAACGATACATCGGATTACATTATGGCATATAATTGGAAGCGGTATTTCTTTACGCATATTTTGACACCTCATTTATGACAATCGATTTGTTGAAGTTATGCATAATTGACCGAACCCACCCCAGGATTTAAAAGTTGCAGTAAACCCTATAGAGAGGAGATTTAGTCATGCAGAGAAGAGGATTGCATTGACTTCAATTGGAAACAATATGATTGTCAACCTGTTTTGTTTTGTGTTTTTTTTTTTTTTAATTGGTTTCCAGTCCAAGCTCACTCTTGCATGTTTTCTCTGGGTTTCCTCCTGCTTCTAAACTTTGCTTTCTTCCAAAACAAACTCTTGCAAGATGCAGGTACCGGCTGTTTTGCTGGAGTATAATCCAGATCAGTTTCTCAGGAGGATTTTTTGAGGAGTGGGTCATTTGGGGTGTGTAAGAATCACACCACTAAATAACTCCCCATAGACTTGGTACCTCTCACCAAATGTCAATTTCTTAGCTTTAAAGCAACTGGTTATTTCAAAAACGGATTTTTGGGACCATATCTCTTCAACAAAATGAAAACGTCATATGATAAAAGCCAATTTTTTGAGCTACAGAGCATCGAAGATTTTGCATGTTTTCAAAACGTTCAGGCCAAGTTGAGTGTTACTAGAAATTAAAATTGCAGATTTCCCCCAAACCTCAGAAATTATACAATTATTGCACAGACAAAATCTTTACCACCCAAATGGTTTGTTACTAGTTCACACAATATGATTAATTTCAATTTTATTTAAAGACACAACCTATCACATTTTGTGACTCTTCATTTAGGCAAGGGGCCATATTTCTGTCTCGGCATCAATGTCGTCTGCTACACCTACTTTATTTAGTGTGTGATTCATCAGAAATAGGCTAGCAATCTAGGGTTCGTTTGAGATCATTGTTGGAAATGCAACATGTTGAAGAACATTGCAATTCATGAAAGTTGCTCAGAAAGATTGTTGTGAGGTAGGTTATGGGGTGTTTTAAGGAATATGAGGTAGAGGTCATTTAGGGTTTTGATGTCATTGTTGTCAAAAGATATTTTAAGTTGCTTGCTTGTACAGAATTGACTGGGTCTTGACCAACGTTTTTCATGAATGGGTCATATGGAATATTCAAGGATAAAGAGGTCAAACATGAAATATTATTTTCTTTCCACAGCATATTCAGCATAATTGATGAGTTGCATGATTTTTGCCAATTAAATCGCTCAAGTAGTTAAGTATATAGTCTGCTCTGTGAGCCGACCACAAATTAGTGTTATGGTTTTACAAAGTGAAGTCATATGTCCACAGTACAAATGTATTGTTTAAAGGAACAACAAGAGATCTCACATAACAGGTGCCTTCACAATGTTAAAATTCTAATTTTTGCACTAAGTAAACTTTCTGTGTCGCCTGCAAGAATTGCAGGAGGCGACACTTGCCAGTCCTGACCATGTGTCTGTATGGCCTTGTTTTCAAAGGTTAAAGTTTCAAATAAAGTTTCTCATTCGAGAAGTAAAAGTTCAATAGCTACAGAACTTGGATATAGATGTTGTTATATTACCCTCAAAATTTTGATCAAAATATTATTTCTCAATTTTATTTAAGAAAAGATTTCTCATGGGAAAAGTACTTTTGTTTAATGATAAAAAAGAGCAGGGGATTCCCTTAGTGTTGTTTGTGCAAGGTGCACCTGTTAGATAGATTGCACAAGGGGAGAAAGAACTGGGAAATCCCAAAGATGTAAATTAGAAACTGAAGTCAAACTTGTTTATTCTTTGAGATCAAAACATTGCATGATCTGGGGATTCCCCCATGATGCAATTTAGATGATGTAATTTTTGTGAAATCTGATTTGACAGTGCTAAGTTATGTTTATGCATGATGCTGTGTTGGAATATCTTTTTAAGACTTGGGAACTTAGTGAAGTCAATTATAATGGAGATTTTAGATAAAGTCTCGGGGCCAGCAGCAGTTGTAACCAGGAGCTATACAGTATAGTTAGAGCGAGTTTTAATCTACTGCAGGCTTTCGATGACCCCGGTGCACACATGCACAGGTGCATGTACTTTTCTTCTCTCCTGTGCATGTAAACTTTTGTATCCTGCATGCACGTGTGCATGTAAATTTAAACTTTGTGAATTCATAAACTATGCAATTTTAACTTATTTTCGTAAAAGTCATTGAATGCTGAAATTATAAAATTTTGAGCCAACTGTCAATAGTCTAGACCTACCGGTCTGATATGAATAAGGTCAGCAGTAGCACCATGTTTACATTAGCCTGTGCATGTAACTTGTACATTGTGCATGTAAATTTTGAAGTTACATGCCCTGGTGCATGTATTCCTAAATTGTAATTCGAATCCTGTCCTACCTAAGGTAATTTAATTCTTTACATAGTGCCAGATTTTTATATTATCTTTGGAGACCGCCAGAGCTTGAAAGCTAATTAAACTGTTTCAAGTCTGCTGTCCGTCTTTTAAGCCAGAAGAGCTTCATTTTTGGAATCACAAAAAGGTATTCCAGTTTGTGGTCCTATAGGTGAGGACATTAGGCGACAGACTGATGGCGTAGAATACCTGGATTGTAATTGGCAGAAAATTAAGTGTCATAATGGAAAACCTTGTCGTCTTGAACTGCTGGACAAAATTACCTTCAGTCTCAGAAGATTCGCATGAAATATAATCATGGATTATTTGTGTAACTTATGCGCTGTCATTGTGGAGTCTTCGCTGGAGGACATATCATCGTTGAACTGCAACGCATTCAACACAGGACACTAGAGAACTCATAAGTATAAATTGTGTGGTAATTTTTAATATATGTAATATTGTTTTTGGACCTACCAATATCTTTGACCAAACCAATTACAAATCATTAAATCTGTTATATTATAAAATTCAGATCATTTGTGCACAAGGCTCATTGATTTGTATTGAAGGTATTCTGCCTTTAGACGTCCACGGGCAACACAATGTCATTGCAAACCATCAGATTGAGGTCAAAGGTCAAATACCAAGATCAACGGTAGGTGAGGGCACGTTATAAAAATAGGCTGATGCTGAAAAATAATTGGTTTCAATTGAGAAGTAAAAGTCAAATAGCTTACAGGAACTTTGGATATACGATGAGGTCAAAGGTCACATACCCAAGATCAAAGGTCAGTGAGTCAAGTTATAAAATAGGCTGAAAACACAAAATTGGTTTATTTGAGAAGTAAAAGTCAAATAGCTACATAACTTGGGTTATCAGATGAGGTCAAAGTCACATAACCAAGGTCAGAGGTCATGAGAAAGTTTTATAAAATGGGCTTAAAACATCCATTGTTGGGCCTTTTCTTGAAAAGCGATTCCAATTACCAATTAACACTAAACTTAGGGCTTGCATGCAATAGGGAACATTCATATGAAAATAAGGTCAGTCAATTGCAAATGTCAAAGGTCCTCTGAGGTCCAGTTAAAAAGCAGGAGTGACTGAAAGGTGGACCGTGAAAGCCGGAGACACTTGTAGTCGAGAACCGCTTGTCTATCAAAAATATCGCCATTAAGAAAATGGTTGACCTGAGATTTGTCTTTCTTTGGTACAAAAATTGGTGAAATTTCCTTCTTACTATAGGTAGCAAATACTGATTCAGCTGGTTTTATATTGAAATTAAGCAAAGCAAATTGCATTTGTTTTCACTTTCAAGCATTTCTGTACACAAATACAAGTTTAATACATCTAATGGGGGTCTTATGCTATGACAATCAACTACAGACAAAATATATGGATGCACCAAAATCTCCCGTATCGCACCTTTACGGCCTTTCACATAAATAGCATGTAACTTTTATCTATACTTCGTCTGGCCGTAATAAGGAGTGATATCATAGCTTTCCCGCAGCTATTGTGCATGCATATCACATTTCTTCCATGACTTAGGGCGCGTTCCCACTATGATGTTTGGTACCAGGACGGGTACTATCGATGCTACAACATCAAGCCCACTTCCTTCCCTTGCGTATTGTGAACGCGTTTTATTTGGACTCGGGCCTACATCCGAGGATCGTGTCCGAGACCACCTCAGGTAGGTATCCTCCGGTACTAAGGACGTGGTACCAATCCATAATGGGAACGCGTTTTGTACATCGGAGTGGGCCCGGCTCACTTACCACCGCCGAAAGCACTGCCTTGGCTGTGTCAAGGACAAAAATATCGCAAACAAATCCGTATTTGTCTACATTGAATTCACATAATATAACCTGAACATCCACACATTTCTTCCCTTTCGTGCTCTATTTGTATCGTATATCATTAAGTATAAAAACCGATACTCGGGGAGATTTTTGGGGTTAGCCATAAGAGCGGTGAAAACAGCTTGCTGATGGACAGTCATAACACGTAAGTCATGAACTTTCCGGGTTTACGATGAATCTTTAAATAATATTGATACGGTCCACGACGCCGATTCTTCAAAATTATTCAGAATAGTAGGACGATGTCTTGTTCGACATTCAACATGAGTTTTTAATGTACATTTTCATCATCAGAACTAGAGAATCCTATTTGTTTCCATTCAAGTATCAAACAGGGAAATACAACAGATCAATTTTTGCAAAATAAACTATTATCCTACTATGGCATTGGTAAGTTAAACATCCGGGTAAGTGGGCCCGATACTACATCGCGTTCTTGGCACGTATGGGAAGTACTAGTGAGACGCGTAATAATGTGGGGGCCTAGCCCACTTCTATGTGGACTCAGACCTAGGTCCGAGCACATGTTTATAGTGGGAACACGGCCTTAGTTACAACTCGAGATTACAACTGCGGTTTACAGCGATTTCCACATTTAAGAACCTGTGTGAAAGCCTATGACGTCAATCCTTAGTTCAGGCCGGACGAAGTATAGGTAAAAGTTCTCTATGATAAAGGATAGTTTTATCTTTAAAACAAAAGGCTGTGCATGCAAGCACTGAAAAAAAATTTGCTACCACACCAGATTTGAAACCGTGCCCTCCTAGTACTGAGTTTTTATTGTTAAACCATTTTGCGTGTAGGTAGCAAAATGAAGTTTTAATATCTGTAAGTCATTATGCCTAAGTGTTATCACTCTCCTATCAGATTGGCATCAGAATGAGTAATTTAAATAAAACTACTGAGTTCATAGTATATTAAACATTGAACTGCTATAAGGGGCATGGTTCAAGCTATAGGTACAAGCTTCGGGAGTCTCATTTTCGGGTATGTTGCCTCCCGGGTACCCAATTTTTTTTTTTAGAGCGAGTACCGGTTACCCTAATCTTTTTAAAAAATATGTAAAAATTGATTCAAGTATTGGGCATGAATTGTACATTTTATTTAGGCTTACCAAGTTCAATGAGTTCTCAATGCCAACACTCTACAACATCTTAGGCAATTAAAACATGTGCTTTTACTATAGAAATATTAGTTCTCAAGTGTAAGAAGTGAAAACGGATCAGTTTTAGACCCGGTCATATGATGATTTGCAAACTTTTCTAGTCGTCGTCATTTGTGGTTCTCGAACGCCTTCAGAATTCGGCATAATTACGGAGTACTGCAATAAAGAGCTGAAGAGGGATCTACAAAAAAATGCATAATAATGTCAGCGCCCGTAGGAACTTGTTTCACTGGGCATCTAGGAAATTTGACTGCTTTATGACAGTTAAAATCATTAGGTAGGTATTGTAAAAAATTGTTATGTTTCCGAGAATGATGTCCTGACTAAATACAAAGCCGGGTAATTTGATTACAAAAGATTTTATGGTGCTAGAATGGCATTTTCGTGGATGCGCCAAATTCGGCAGTAGTCTTTAGGCTTTGCATGTTATCAATGTGTACATGGCGGCACGAACCAAATACTGATCATGCAAACCGATAGAAAATTAAACAGTAACTCCTAGTCCTAGCTCTAATGGAAACATTTTATGGATTTAGCGGACATTTTCCTGCAAATTTTCTGCAGATGAAAACAGTTGCGGTATGATTTTTAGTGAGCGAGTCTAGCTAGTTTACTCAGTCAAATTTCGGGAATCGGGTAGGGAATTTTACTACCCGGGACCCGATGTTATCGGGCGGGACTCAAAGTCCTGGGACTCGCTGAGACCCTTAGTACAAGGTGATCTCACAACCATACATTTACTATGGCAAAGTACAGTTTCGAGATCAAGAGGGCCTCTAGTTTCGAAAGCCCAAAATAAGACGCCAGTCAATAGGTTTTATGTTCCGATATAAGTCTTGTCATCCGATGGTTTAAAAAACGTCTATTTCTAGGCCAAGATTCAAACATAGGCCTAATAGTGTAGGCCATGGTATTACAACAAATTGTGTAACTTAAAGGCGACTCAGAGATTCCTGAGAGGGCGCCCTCCAAGTTCCAAAAAAATCGGTTTTTTGCATGTACGTACATTGCTTGTGCATATACTAATCACTGTGTGAAATGCTAAGCTTAATCGAATTCCTTCATATAGAAAATCCACAACTTTGTTATAAAATTCCGGATCCGGATTGGGGGTATATCCACATATCCTATGGACGTAATACTACACATAAATGTTTATGCATCAAAAGCAAATCAGATTCATCTCAATGTCGGAAGTGTGCATTTTAGGTTACTATCTTTTAGTTCTCGTTGACTATTTTTCATTATGAAACAAAAAAAATAATATTTCGAAATCTGGAGTCAGACTTAACCGATAGTTATCCAGGTTCAGGTGTTCAGTCAACAAATCTAAAAATAAACAGCAAAATGCAAAACAGTACAAGTTCAAAATTCAAATTAGTTCCACTTCAAGAATAGTACAAACATGGAATTAACTAAGGCAGATGGTTTGGATGCATTTTTTTGGCAAGTCAGGTGGGGACAAGGTTGTGGATCACGAATGCCCTTTAACACTTTCCATGTACAGGCCTCACACACAGGACTTTATCCGTTGGGATTAAAATTGGCAATTACTGACCTCCCGTCGGGCACACGAGGGCACATGGAGCTGATATCGGGTTGGTTGCAGTTTCATTGAAAAAGGGCGAGGCGAGGACACTATGGCTAGAAGAACTAGGGCAGCTGCAGTCAGAAATGCTGTCCCCTAGTTTGAGTACGGTTCAATTGACGCGCTAAAACAATGGAAACGCTGAAACGAATTATGGGGAAAGGGTTAAGATATAGGTATGTTCTAGATAAATCTATTACTCTTCCGTGACCTGTTAAATTGGATAGAGACCCATACTACATGTAATGTCAGGCGCATTCAACAGCCCGGTGGTTCCCAGGGGGCAATTTCCGGTCACAGCACAAAGAATTGAAAAAGGCTGATTTAACATGACTATCTCATTTTATTCCCGATTTCCCCTCAAAAAAATTCCAGAGGGGGCACTCTGCCCCCACCCGGCTACGCCACCTGACGATGGTTGTAGATTCGAATCCAAGCTAGGTACATTTTTTAACACTTGCATACAATGGCCAGCTCTAGGTAAAGATTATAATAATGGGCCAAGGTTAATGGATTACAAATGTGGATCAACTTTGACTTCTTTTTTTTTTCAGAAATGACAATAATCAGCACACCAAACTCCTTTCTTAACCAACCTGTGATGCAAGTTCTGACAGCGTCGCTTTGGTGTGTACCGAGATACCTGTCACCTTGTACTACCATCAGATACGAATCAAGACATATTGGTATCATAATCCACAGCACATTCACCTCCCAGGGCAAGATGTGTGCAGATGAGATATAGAAAGCGAGTGCAGCCACATCAACCAAATCTGATCACAAGAGGATAAGAGGCAAAGAAACAGGATACAAAAGCAGAAGATTAACATTGGAGAGATTCATCTTGTCATGAAAGTACACACAAATACAAAGGTCATCGGGCATAAGAAAACAGGCCACAACAGGTAAACCAATCTTCAAACAGTATGTTGAGACCAAACATACAGACACACAAAGACCTGTAGATAACCATGCAAAAATGAAATGCCGCAGAAACTTGCTCGCCAAAACTAAAAATGGAAGAACAGGTGCATAGGGCTTGGAAATAGAAACACAACACCAATGTTGTCTATGTGTAAGAAACCAAAGCGGACAAAAAGCAACCTGTGAACATCTTGTAATGAAAACTCATAGAAGTCAGCTGGGTGGAATGACTGCTACCACACAAACTCAAAATCCACCCAGACCTAGTAACAGAACACACACGCAAAATTTGTCAAAACACACTATTAAAATTCGAGCTAAAAAATATCCAAATCATAACAACAAAATTAAAAAATCATTAAAAAATACATCTAACAACAAAACTGAGACAAACAAAAGTGGACGATACAGATGCACTTCTGTGATAAGAGCTTTCGCTATGCGTGTAGGAAGAAGAAACATGAAATAATGCACATTGGTGAAAACCATATCAATGCCAATTTTGTGACAAGCTGTTTAGTCATATGCACCACAAGAAAAGACATGAAATGACCCACACTGGGGAGAAACCATACAAATGTCACATTTGTGGTAAATCTTTTACACAAGCTGGCAATAAACAGAAACATGAAATGTCTCACACAGGTGATACTAAAATTCACAGATGTCAATTCTGTGGGAAAAGATTCAATCAAGCCAGAGAGAAAGAAGTCCATGAATTAACGCACAAAGGTGAAAAATTTCACAGGTGTAAATTCTGCGATAAGACATTTAGCCAAAGTGGCAACTTGAAGGTCCATGAAATGACACACACAGGTGAAAAACCTTTCCGATGTCGGTACTGCGAGAAGCAGTTCCACATCAGCGGTAATCGGAGAAGACATGAGATGACTCATACTGGAGAAAAACCCCATAAATGTCAGATTTGTGGAAAAAGATTCAGTCTTGAAGGCAACAAGAAAATGCACGAGAAAACACACACGGGAGAACGGCCGTTTAAGTGTGACTATTGCGAAAAAACCTTTACTCGTGCATACTACAAAAAGGTACACGAAATCACGCACACTGGAGAGAAGTTTTGTTGTAGATATTGTAGCAAGCAATTCAGCACAAATCGTTACAGGAATGCTCACGAGAAAGTCCACCAGGGGACGCAAACCCACAAGTGCTCGTACTGTGACAAGGTTTTTATCCAGTCTGGTGAGAGAAAACTACATGAAATGACACACACAGGTGAAAAACCTCACAAGTGTCAGTTCTGTGGGAAGAGTTTCAGGCAGGCTAGTCACAAGAGATTGCACGAAACAATTCACACAGGAAATAAACTGCATAAATGCGCCTTTTGCAACAAAACATTTACTCAATTTGGTAACAAAAAAAGCCATGAGTTGTCCCACACAGGTGCGACACCAGACAAATGCCAATATTGCAAGAAAAGCTTCAGTAGAGCCGGCAGTGTGAAAACTCACGAAATGACGCACACTGGAGAAAAACCCCATAAATGCCAATACTGTGACCTAAAATTCAATCAACTCAGTGCTAAACAATCACATGAATTTACACATACCAAGGAGAAATTTGACTGCAAGTTCTGTGGTAAACTGTTCAGTAGAAAATCCTATAGGAATAACCATGAGAAAAGTATACACCAAGGTGACAAGACTCATCAATGCACCTTCTGTAACAAAGTTTTTAGCCAGCCTGGCGACAGGAGAAAACATGAAAAGACGCACGAAAAACCATGCAGTTCTGAAAAATATTTTGATTGTGACTTCTGTGATAAATCATTTACCACAGCCGGGTATATGAATAAGCACAGAAAAGTACATGAGAATGGAATATGAGCCTACAATCGCGGAAAGAGCCAGTTGACACAGCCGCGTTGTTTTGGCCTTTTAGTGGTGGTCCATGAATGAAACATTCACATGTTTGTACTAAACTTAATTCTCTTGTTTTACATGAGTGCATATACGGAATCATAGTAATTTACTTCACCTTTGAAACAGTAATTATAAATATAGGGAGGAGATGGAGGTGCGCATGGGCACAAAGTCAATTTACAAAATTTGTGCATTATTAATTCCTTTTAAAAACATATTTTCACAGACGACTTCAATGAAGATCCCTTCAGATCAACTGTGGTTTGTAAATCTTCAAATAACTATACATAACATGTCCAAAAAGTGTGAAAACAGCTCATGTCGCCTATGGCGAGGACCTCGTATGCCACCAACGCGGGCTAGAAGAACATACGGCTATTGGACCTACAGGCTTCCAGGCGATTCTCGCAGAGTGAAGTATTACGCACATCGCCTTGCATATATGGCAAGACATCGTCAACTACCAGTAGACTTAGGCAGCCTGCATGTATCACACCTGTGCCGCAAAACACTTTGCGTGAATCCAGCACATCTCAGCCTGGAATCAGCTAAGGTTAACAATGAACGGACTTTGTGTGTTTAAACAGAAGAAAAAGAAGTGTGTGGGACATGGCGAGAAGCTTCCTTGTATATTGTGAACGTGGTAAGAATGATTTCAAATCAGTTGATGGTAAGCATTCAAAAGGAGACTCTGTAAAGTCCAATATGAAATAATAATACAGGGTTTGTACAGAGTGACCCAAAAATGCAACCCATGACAATATTAATATATTTCCACTGGTTGCATTTGTTATGGTTATAAATTAAGTGTTTTCAATCATCAATTACAATTGCTGAATTCAGTTGACCCTTCTTGTATTCACTCTTTGATGTGTTGCCTGGCTCTTCTTTGCCTGCGATGATCGTACATACTCACTATGGTACTCCTTTCTCCCTTACATTGTGCTTAGAGCTTTGGCAGCAGAAGAACCCTTGCTCACAAAAAGCAGAAAGGTCCGGGGGGGCCACTTGTATTCAAAGGTGGATATGATGCGTGAACATGGACTTCCAAAATGCACCCTAAACAAGTATTTCCACCGACGAAAAAATATACCCTAAACAAGTATTTTCGTCTGATTTTGCTACACTAAAGAAGTATTTTCTGTAAGTTTTGCTACCCGAAACAAGTAAGCAATGCATTGTATCGTTAATATACCTTTATTATCTTGCTTTGCTTTACAATATTTTTGATCTCTGCTTAATTTGAGTATTACACGTACATCACAATTTCAGGATTTAGAAAAAAACATACCCTTTTTTCCACATTTTGCTGTTTTTGACACCCTAATCAATGTACGCACCTTTGAATACAAGTGGCCCCCCGGGCAGAAAGGCGATGTGCAAGAGACTCCCCATGAGAGAGCACTTTACCACATCTTATACAAGGACTGTAGAAAATAAAGCACAATGCCTTGATGAAAGGCTAGGGCCTTATGTAAAGACTTATTTTTATATTCTCCAAAGTGAAACAAATCAAGACAGGCTCTGTTTGCCCATTTGTTATCTGGAGAGAGGATGGACTGTAATTATTTGTGAAGATGGAATGCAGACTGGACTTAAGCTTCATCTTCACAGATAGGAGATACAGATGACACACAACACATAGATAAGATAATAATACAATTTATTAATTTCATCATGGAATGTCGACTTTGTAGTTTAACAACATGCATGGTCGGACTAATGTTGCTTGCCATCGCATTCAAAAGTGAAGCTATTGTTTTTAGTTTGAACGTATCCATCACGATCATGTGCATGGGGATGCCAAGGCATCGCATGGCTTGCTACACCAGCACAGACGTGCATGTATTATAATAACGTCACACCATTAGACTTTATTCCATCTTGCACTTCGAAGCATGTATAGTGTGGACAAATGTATGCAAAGGCGCCCTGTTCATTTAGTTTAATTTTTTTTATTTTTATATATTTTTAAACAATTTTATATTGAATCATTATGCTGCCAATAGGAAATCAAAAGAATATTTCAACTGAGGCTGCACTCCACATATCAGCACTTTCATCTCTCCATTTCACCCCCAGGTAGAGAGGCAGGTGAAGTGCACAAGGCTTGGGCACCAGTAGGACTCAAACCATAGAAATATAACAAGAAAAAGCTAATTGCCTAATTATTGCACATAATAATATGCACATATAATAAGCCTGTAACCGATTTCTCTCACACCCAACATGCCGTGGTGGTTGTTGCGCAAGCACTCACACGTCATCACTGTTGGTGCGCAAGCATGTGCACATAAAAATCTGCGACAGTCCAAGCCTTGTAACTGATTTTCTATCACATCCAACGTGCAGTGGTTGTTGTGGCGCAAGCACTAAACGTCATCAGTTGATGCGCAAGCACGTGCGCATAAAAATCTGTGCGTCACACATTATGTTACCAGTGTTGCATTTATCCACTGTTCCACTGTCTGATCGGCCAATTTTTCTGCAATATTATGCGAAAACCAATCGATGGAAGAAAACATGCTTCTGAAAAGATTCCCACATTCCTAATGCACAAAGAGTTTGCCGGTGATCCCTGTTAAGTTTGCTTAAGAAAAGATCTTTGAGACAGATTGACAACATGTGCCATCAATATATTGCTGTTTGCACTCGCTAAATGCAACAAACGTAAAATGGCTCGCATGTCTCATAAATATGGACTTATAAAAATCGATTGTTTACTGATTGTCCCATTGGGTGGGGTGTAAAAGTTAGGGTCTTATTTTTTGTAGTTGGCCCCTTACCCAACTATAAAACTAAGACCCTCATTTTTTTTGGGGCACCACAATCTATTGAATTTGAGATGGGGTCTATGTTTTAGGGTCTTAGTCTTAGGTCTTTGGTCTAGGATTCATCACCCATTGGGTGGTACCGTAAACTATGTTATGGTGCATATGCTCATATTCTTTTGGGGAACCTCAATTCTGGTTACCCCATTTCAGAGAATCCACAGGTCCAAGTCATAGTTTAGTGTGTGACTCAAAATCACTACCTTTAGATCATGATTGGTCTTATATTTTGGTTTTGCTATTACAATGAGCCATTGTTAAAGCATAGCAACTGTTGAATAATGAACCCCATGTTAATATCCTATAATTATTTCTTTAACTCACCATCCATTATTTTGCCCCCACATGAGTGTTGCAGATTGGGTTTTGAGCAACAAACTTACTCTGGATGACAACAAACTTATTAATGGTCTCTGTGAAAATCACATGCTTGAAAAGTTTAATGAATCTTATATGAAATTACACACTGTGAAGAGTTGAATTTAAATTTAAATACCTACATATTTGTCAAAATTCCTTGGGCATGTCCTATGTATTGTATGTTCGATTGTATGCAAGCTTAGTATCACACAGGGCTTATAACAAACATTGTAGGTGTAAAATTAGATAAATTGTAAAATGTCATACTCATGTTACTGTATGGTATCTAGAGCACTCGTTTACCAAATTGAATTTTACGTAATGAAATGTTATTTACCATCATTGGTTTTAAGTTTAGTCCTATGCCCAGCACCCCCCCCCACAAGATTTTTCAAACTTAATGAAATATCAGGCACAATATGCTTTTCCACTCCTTGACCCAAACCAACACGTACATGCCCTCTACCCATTTTTTTGACCACATTTGTCCTGGTCAACCATATCTTTTAGCCCCAATTATAACATAACCCAAAGCCCCGCGTTATAGCTACCCCCCTTTTAAGTCCGAGTTGAAAATGTCTTGGTCATACAGCCACTTCAAAAATGATGTTTCCCAATAGTATGTAGTTTGGCATCTCTTTATGAGTGGGATTTCAGGGTATTAATGATCATAATGTAACTGTGCAAAAAGAACAAATTTCACGCAAAATGAACCAATTTGCCCCACCTGATAAGGAAGCAGCCCATATTGTCATTTGGTGGACCTCTGAGCATGGGACTTCTAGACTAGATCAGTACGGTAGACACAGATTAGGCGACTCCACGGCCTTGTCGGTTCTAAAGGATTGATCAATGATTTAATGTTGTAATACAATTCCCAATCGGATAATTTTAATCTGGATTTTGGACATACTTGCACTGAATTAGGAATCTCTGGTAAAACAAAAAATATACATTTTGGTATGGAAGTTATATTTTTAAAACATTAATATAATGTAATTGTTGAAATATGTGCACCCATAACATTAATTCATCATATTGATGACATTGTATCAGCAAAATCAGTCAGAAGTTGCAAAATTTGATTTTGAGGATATAGCCAAACAAAGGAAAAATGGACTGTTTCTACACTGTTTTGGCCACCCTTCACCTGATTATATCTTCAATGGGGGTCAGCAAAAAGGTTAGCTTTTTAACTGATTGCCATACATGCCATGGAAAAGAAAATCACATCACATATCTAACTTGTTAACACTCGTTTAGATAAAACAGGTGTATGTGCATGCGGGTTATGAGACATCACAAAAAATTATTCACCATCCGTTGTTAAAAAGCCTGGCTTTAGTATAATAGATCCGTGTCAAAAATCTGGAAAGTACTATGCACAAAGCTGCAACAAACGATACTGTCAGATGTAGAAGACTTCAAAATTGCTAAATCTCAAATTTCCTGCTTGAAGCTGAGGGCTAGCTGGGCCAGAGCTAATAATACGCATTCAAATCCTTAAAGGTGAGTTTCGATCGTCTTTGGAACTCACATGATTACCCGGAAGTAGTACGAAATTTGATATCGATGAAAAGGCCGTATTTTTATTATTGTCGCCGGAAATTTGAGCTCAAATCCATTTCATCCAAGATATAAACAAAAAACCGCCGTTCCGTTCTTAGTGGTTAACCACCAATATTAGCACAGGACAGTATTGAATAGGGTTTTGAACATGCATTCTTGCGTATACCATGAAAAAACCGACAAGTTTGTTTCCCACTCGGTATTGAAGTGCCACGCTCTCATACCAAGTAGAGAACACCAATACACATAAATGCGGAACAAGCACCTTAAGATAGAGTTTGAGGTCTGATAAGGAGTACTTCTATTATAACAATATTACTATATACTTGCGTGCTTATTATCATTTCAAGTTCTGTGTTGATGTCAGTAGTTATTAATAATTAGCAAGGTAGCTTCTGGTAGACAAGTTTTATTGTCATCTGATAGTGCTTATCAATAATTATGCTGCACCTTGGTTCCCAGTAGTAAGACTTGAGTGTTTGGACTGGCTTTGACCTCAATATCGATGGGTTTCCATTTTACTATCCAACATAAGCAAGGTGCGTTAAGGAAGTACAGGGCTTTTGCAGTTTCATTTCATTTCATTGTATTAAAAAACAATGCTTTGGCCCAAAGGCCAGCAAATTACACATTATTGCACACGGGAAAGAACAAAACAGATTAGATTTCAGTAAAGATCAAGCAAAAATTAACTCAAGTATTACAATTTCAGATATTCACATATTATAAAAATAAAATACAGTTCATATCTTAAAATCGTATTTAATTTTAAAAAACATCAAAGATAACAAAAGAGGTGTTACACCAAACACAAAGAATATTATGCCTCTTCAAACAAAAACATAGAAGAGTGATCAAAAGATTGTGGCGTGCCTGCATTAATAACCCCTAATGTTAAGAACCTGAGTTGTAGTAGGGGTATTATGGGGCTATTTGGTACCGTGAAGTTCTGAACCGCAGCTGCGATATTTTGTTCGGCATTGGTAGGTTGCGGCCATGAGCTTCAATCCTGGATGGTCAGTGAATTAGAAGATGTCGGTGCGGCTCTTAGAATTGGAAAGCCCTTCGGCAAACCTGCGACAGTGATCTGCCCTTCTACCCACCAGAAAACTCAAGGCCAAAACTGAACAGCCTCCGCATTAGATGAATATCGCTGACCTAAATTCATTATGCATGCGGCTTTGGAGTTTTCTATAGCGTTGATTGCTATCGTAATGGAAGAATGCCATACAACATCACTGTATTCCATGAGGGGGTCTAAGGTAACCCTTATATACTGTGATCAGTTCTTCATCACAGAACCCGAATTTCTTCAGGAGACTAAGCATGTAAAGTGTTGATTGCGTTTAATGATTTACTGGGATATTGGTATCCCATCTCAGATCATTTGTACCAGTGCCTAGTATTTTGGATTGGTTAACAAAATTGAGGGGACATCAGAAATAATTAAGTTAGCGGTGTATGAGCAGGGGGAAACCGGCTTGAAGCCACATTGGAGGGCCCCGGACATTGTTTGATTCAAACTAAGCTTATTGGTTTTAGTTCACTCTGTGAACTCATCGAGCGTGTGCTGAAAGCTTGCTTGATTGAGGATATGATATTTCGTATTTTCCGCAAGTTGTAGATCATCACGTACTTCCAACAGGCTAATGTTGTATCCCTTTTCTAATTTGAACAGCATTCATTAGATCACCTGAAAAACCAAGGGGACCTCATTTGTACCTTGAGGTAGAGCACAATTAAGAAGCTTGTGTACTCGTAGAGCGTTTGTTTTATACCGAAAAATTGAACACGGTTGACTACAAAAGTCAACACCCCCATGGGACAATGGAATCTACGGGACTCCCAAGGGATATAAAATTTCTCAATGAGAATAGAATGGTCTACCATATCAAACGATTTGGAGAAGTCCGTGTGAGAACCACGTTCCAAGGTTGTTGACTTGTCAGCACCTGATGCAAATTATGAAAAAGGGGAGACTGGACTAAGTAATGAGAAGTGGGAGATCCCAATGAACATTTCCAAACTGGCCGGTGGTCAATTTTTTTGTGCTGGATGTATCCAAAACCCGTTGGTAATGGTAACAAACCCTTCACTTAGTTTTGCGAAAAAAAGCAATCGGTTAGTTAGAGAGAACGGCTTAATTGGGTCAGGTTTGGGCGGTTTGGTTTTTGGTATAGGCACGACAAAAGCTCTTTTCCATTGGGTGGACCCACCCTCCAGAAAAGAAGCGGTTCAGGATCTTAGTTAAAGGGGTGCTGAGCTCAATGCGAACTCCTTAATCAACCGAGAGAGATCCCATCTGGTCCTGTTGCCTTAGTGGCTTTCCACCTTTTTGAGTTCAGCATACACTTCCCATGGATGTAGTGATGGTGGGGGCTCATCAGCTGGTAAGTAGGCCTCCGGAGTGCATAAATCCAAGGGTTGAATGTGGGAAGAAACACTCACAAAAGGTGATATTGATGAATTGGCACCCTGGTTGGCATTGATCACCATCATCCACACCAGGGAAGGGAATGCTGACATCTACGTTGGTGTTACCTATCAGACCTTAATTGTTGATTTGCCACTTACGGATATTGTCTTCTGAAGGATGTAACGAACTCGTTGGCATAATAATGACTTAGCCTTGCGCATTTACGCTGTGTACCTGTTACGTACTTCTTGTATCAATACAGGCTACGTTCCAATCCCAAGAGCCCAAATCATACGGTGTAATATCAAAAATTTGTTTTGATTGAAAACTGATGACAGTTTATCTGTATCACACCACACACATTGCACCTACACCTCTGAATGTTTATCCGGTTAAGACTTGGAACCTAGACATAGTTCTGAATGTCAAGGTAAACAACCAAGCCTTTCCTTATCCGAGCGCCGGGTGAATTTTACCCAGTGGTTCCCAAGTTTTAGCGCTCGGTAAGACAAAAAAAAAATTGGGTACCTGGGAGCCGATTTTTAAAGCCAAAATGTGGGGCGGTACTGTGGTGTACTCAATTCCCAAATGCCAACGTTAGTGGCTTATGAATATTAGCTGCATGAAAACGAAAACGAAACAAAACGAAAAACAGATTCTTTGAAGGTGGGAAGAGGGGTAATTTGGGAAAAAAAATAAAAACTGGGAGAAGAGATGCAAATGTGATTGCAACTAATGTCATGTTGACTCGAAAACTTAGTTAAAGTATTTCAGAGAATCTTACAGTTTATTTGAATTCAAAGTGTATAAAGAAAAATCTGTTTCGCAAAATATCACCTCCTATATAGGACCTGAATTTTGCGAAACAGACTTCATAAGCACTAAATAATCATAACGGTACCCTCGTGCAAACAATCGTTTAATGTAAATGAAAAGGGATTTGACGAAGAAGCGCATGCAAAAAGTCAAACTGTCAAAAAATCAAAAAGTTCAGTAAGAAAAATATACAACAAAATATGTTTCGCAAAATAATCACCTCCATATAGGACCTGATATTTGGCGAAACAGATTTCATAAAGCACTACAAAATAACTAATCCAACGTACCCTCGTGCAAACAATCGTTTAATTGAAAGGTACTTGACGAAGAAAGAAGCATTGCAAAAAGTCACAAACAAGGTCCAAACATCAAATAGTTCAGTAGCAACTACCAACAAAATCGGTTTCGCAAAATATACAGGTCCTATATAGGAGGTGATATTTGCGAAACAGATTTCTGTATACAATTTGAATCAAAATAAACTGTAAGATTCTTCTGAAGACTAAGTCACAAAGTTTTCATCAACATGAACATTAGTGCAACCACATTTGGACATTCTTCCCCGTTGTTTTAATTCTTTTTTTCCAAAAATTACCCCTCTTCCCCCTTAAAAATCTGTTTTGTTTGTTTCGTTTCGTTTCGTTCCGCAAAATATCATAAGCCAAGTACTGAATACTTTAAAAAGGCATACAAATTGGGTTTATGAAATAAAATACACAAATAGGCTTGCTCATTTCCATCCATATTACAAACCATACTACTATATGTGTAAATTACTTGTTACATGTAGCAATGATTCACTTGAGTGCTGTTAAATGAGTTTTTTAACCAACATTATATAGTTGTACTGGGCCTAATATTGTTAAAATAGCACTCAGTCCTCACCAAAACGGCATCACCCGGTCCCCTAAAATTAATTGAGGGCTAGGAGACCCTTTTTCTACAGAAAGGTTTTGAATTCCCGGGTTGAAATACAAAACCCTAATTTTGAATAAGGTTAGTAGGTCATATCAGACCTACACCACAAGCTGGATAAACTTTGCACCTTTTCAATTCAGAGTAAACAAGATATTTCATCCCACACCATTGCTTAGGGTAACTTCCCATGGGCCAACTTCAACAAAACAATTTTTGGTCCAATTCGTATTGTACAGAATATAATTATTAAATGAAGTGGATAGATGATGAATTATGACCAATAGGGAAAGGGGATGGCCCAAGGGGATCATTGATACGAGGGGAATAAACCATTCCATGTATATACTTACCTGCATAAGAAATCCATCTTCTGTATTTACCATTCAAATAGTTTCACCATCCTCCATCCAAGAAATGATGGGAATTATATGGATAATAACATTGGTTGGGGAGGGGAACCTTATAACCCACATATGAAGTATTACGTTATTACTAAAATCGACCTTGTTACACTATTAAATTGCAACATTACTCCATTATTTCCCATTACATATAAACATGGCAAAGCCCCACATATTGGGAGCAAAAATGGCAATATACTCCACCCCCACCCACAATAATGGGAGCACAGGATACAACAATAACTACATTACACATTCAACTATCAGAAATACTGGGGTCTTCTTTAAGAAGGAAGACAAAATTCGTTCAGACTTTCATGCACTGCCCAGACGCAAACACAAAGTTAAACTTGAATTACAGTGGGTTGCATCAAGTTACAGCAGAAAGTGATTGATATAATGTCAGTGGAAGTATGTGAACTTAAGTAAAGGAATATAGTATATTAGCCTTGGGTGCTGGAGGTCCCCGTTCTATTCCCGGGGGGGGCACTTGTCAATATTGAATTTGGTTTTAATTCTGGATTTAATAATGTATATACGAGCATTGATTACAAATTATACTTTGCTCTCCCCAGGGTTCAGTTGGACTTGGGCAAACAACAAACAAGTCCAAACTAAACCATATGATGCCCCTCTTCGAAGGGATGTCAGGCCGTTGGTTCCATGTACAGAGAGCTGTAATGTAAATCACAGTGAATCCCAATTCCATCCTGATAAATGGACCCCAATGGAAATAAGCTTCCTGTAGAACCTTTTTGGGTGGGACATTCTTAATTAAATCAAATAAAAAAATAACATTCACGCCCAACCAAAAAAAATCTTCTGCAACAATTGCCTTTATTTTTTTGAAGTCTCAGATTGCGGGGGTAATAAAAAATTCAAAGGTCATTAGCACAATAGCAGAACAACCCAAATTAAAAGACAATGTATACCTTGTCCACATGGACCACAAATAATAGATAAAGGTCAGAGCACAAATGCAAAACATGATCAACATCAATATAACCAATCCATTACGTTGAATTGCAGCTTAACTGCTGTTTAACAAAACAACACGGTTTAAACTTTTGTGACCCCGGGAGGTACTCAACACAAATGACCATAAGATGACGTGCTTCAAACATCGGTCTCATTTTAAGCCTTCTGGTAAATCAATAACACCTTTTTTATGCCAATTTGGTAGAGCAATTGGGGTCATTTTTTTGCAAAATTTTCTAATTTGTTTGGAAATGGCAATTAGTGCCATTTCTCAAGTATAAGGCAAAATTTTCAAAAATAATGGCAAAATTTGGGTTAAATTTGGCCCAAATTTGCATCTCTGGTTGCTTTGGGTCCTTTTTTTGGGGGGGGGCAAAAATTGATATAGATAATGGGTCCTATTTCAGACTTCAGAGCATGTCCCTACCTACACAAACCAAACTTGAGACCCCCCCCCCCCCCGGTCAGGACCTGGCAGAAAGTCTGCAAATGGTAGGTAATTAGTAATTCTAGTCCATTTTGGTAAGATAACAGAGCTTGCCCACCATTACCATTGTGGAATCAGGGAGATTTGATCGGAATCAGGGAGATTCTTTATTAGAAGAAGGGAGATTTTTAGCGAAGTGTTTCAAAGTGTATTAAAACACCTATATCTAGGTCTTCAAAGGGAATATAGCCAATGGAGTTGAGCTCCCCTCTTTAAAGGCACTATCAGTGATTTGCTAAATCAGAAAATCTAAAAAAAATCATCAAAAATAGATTTTACTGTTTGTAAACAAGTCAGGTATTCTAACATACGTGCAAATGGTAGGACCAGAAACCAACACTAATAGGGCAAAATCAGAAATTTTAGTCTACTGTCGTCCGGACACTTTACTACAACCGTAATTGAATGGGGGATTTGTATCTTTGAACATTGCAGTTGTTTTTCTTTCTTTTCTGGTCAATTTTCAGTGGAAAAATGTAACTTACGAGAATTCTACAGGACTCATCCGTCACTTTTAAGCTATTCCTGGCAAGTTTCAAATATTTGACTCTCTCTCGAATAAATCACTGATAGTGTCTTTATGAACGGTCAGTAGGAACTTAAGTTCTTGGGATTTTTTTCAAAATGACATGAAGGCTGAAGTAAAAGCAATTAAGGTGACTTGAAAACGAGCCACCTACACATACTCATGAAATGCATCATGAGATGAGCTCTTTTAAAATAAACGCTTTCTGAAAAAACTTTGGACAGAGCTCCGCCGTCTGTCAGCCCCATTTAAGGAACAACTGTCAGTAGAATACAAAGTCCATATGCAAAATTTTTTAAAAAACAGAAATTCATGCAATGGGAAGGTTGAAGTAAAACTTAAAGTCAACTTAAAGGCTCATAACTTGAAACAGAGCCACCTAAAAACCTATGAACTGCATCATGAAATAGAGTCTTTAAATAAGCTTTCCAAAAATTGGACAGGCCACGTTGGAACTGTCAGTGTTGAAACAAAGTCCGGCCAGCACTAAAATAATTATAAACTAACACTTTTGCATTAATAGCCATGATGGAGCAATACTCAATAAGGCAAACAGTAAATCACATCAGGTCCATTATTCTTGGTTAGGCCTATCAATTTGCACCACTGGAGTTAATTTTGTTAACACTTAAGACACAGCATATGAGAGTTCAAATGGTTAAATACTTAAAATATTGCTGTGCGGTCCCTCCAAAAGTGGGAAGAAAAACGATGTCTGAAACCAGTTTAACAAACTTTGTAGACTTTATTAATATAATCTTGTCTTTAAACAATTTGTAATAAAGACATCCCTTTGCCTAACTGGGTTATATTCTTACTGTTATATTGTTATTTTTCTTTCCATAACGCGATTCTTTCCGTTTATTTAAGTCGGAAAAAGTTCTTCCCGAACGTCGGCCATTTTGCATCATTTCATTTCATAGTGGGGCTGTATAAAATGCCGACTTGGACTTGCCGTATTTGGTACAAAAAATGATGCAAAGTACCGAAATCGGGAACTTACTTTAAGAGGGTAGAAAATCCGGAGATTCCGGCACTCAATCGGGGAGGAACGAGGAGATTGAGGTGTCAATCGGGAGTCTCCCGGACAATCCGGGTGGAGAGTTGGACAGCTCTGAGATATAGGTAAGGTTTATGGCCCACAACAAGACTTCTCTAATTATATACCTGAAATTTAATTGAAAATTAATTCCCTTTAAAAAAAGGCAGGCACCTTCAATTTTATAATGTGTGGGGTAGTTCAATCATGGTATTTACTTTATAGAATCAGCAGAACTAAGGTTGAAAGAGACCAAGGACATTTCCATAATAAGTTCACCCATTTTAAAACTTTTATGTCATGCATGTATTATTAAAAATCAATGATACGTTACTTTTGCTTCTGATTAGGACATTCAAGCAAGTTCAAAAATTTAGTTTTGGTACGTTTCTACTTTTTTGTCCAATAAAAGCAAGAAATAGGTACCCTCAGAAAATCTCCTTGGGTCCTTTATTACTGATTATAGATTAGCATGAAAGGAATAAGCAGCGATAAGCAAGAGAATAAAAAAGTGTGGAAATGCATTTTCTAGCTTATAAATCAAAGATTAGTGTGTATTATACAATTCCATTATAACTAATTTAATGTAGGAACAAAAAATACCAAAAATAGTGAAAAATTAAGTATTCAAGGAAATTTGCCATACCGTCTTCCACAAAATAGACATACAGTGATGGCATCTCAAATCTACACTAAACAGGCTGATGTCACCAAAAAGTCAATAATGTAGTGTTCGAGTTCAAACTGTACAGGTCGTAGGGCCACAATATTACACATCATCCAAAATACTAACAGGCATTTTATCTCAGGTGGGAATTTTGATAACGCACATTATAGAAATCAACAGAATCAGATTAAAAAGTACTGCATGTCTTTAAGTACACAGATTTCAAGCCCAACCACTTACATGTGTGTTAGCACATCCATGCCCATAACAAAAATATCCAAAATAGGAATTGTATGATTTTTGCTTCCCGGTTGAAAGAGCAGAAATAAAGGAATCGCTCTTTCCGTTTAGTTTACTATCCGTTATATGGTGAGGGTTTTTGGAGGGGTCAAATAAGAATCTAAAGAATCCACATTAATATACTTACCATTTACATTTCTTCAAATCCGTTTCCATCCTGATAGATTGAGGCTACGCCTGAAGGACAACAAAGAGAAGTACATAATCGGCTATGAAATGAGGAGAAATACTAGCCCTAGCAATGAGTATGGCAACTAAATAAATGTTGGAAAACATATCAACCATTCCAGTTTTAGTATGAACTGTATACTTAATTTGCTTATTGTGTGTTGACAATCAATTAAATTACCAATACTGTATTTTTTGCGAATTTTTGCATTATTTCTTTTCACTTAACATACTGGTAATGTTGCTGTTTGTTTTAATTGCCAAATTATATTTCGAAATAGCACACTTAACACTGAATGGTCAAGGTGGTTTCACTTTTCCCCCACCCACCCTTTTTTACCTCAAGTATGGTCTCCATGTAACAACCTAATATTTGTGTGGTTTATCCTTGCATTAGCTTCGAGATGCAAAATGTGAAAATGAAAATAAGGTAGCACCAAATTTCAAACTTTAGAAATTTCAATCAGTTTTGATGTGATGAGACCAAAATGGCCACATTTGTCATAACATCCAGCCAAAACATCTTTTATCCAAGATTTCACAGGGTAGTAAATGAGAAAAATAAAAACCTTCTTCAGAGACCAAAATATTGACAACTTCTGGTAAAAATCGGGGGTTGCTGGGGGGGGGGGGGGGGGGATAGGCTATTAGCGATCTGGCAATTAAACCTGTAGCATGGTGTTACATGCGTTTAAAAAATGACAAAATTCAAGGCAGGACTAAGGCAAGGCATAGTCAAGTGTTTTCCTTTATTATGGGTATTTTAATTATTGAAATATGAATATACCCAGAAATCAATGAACAATAATCTGGTCATGAGGTGGTTTCTGCTTTGGTACTATTAAACATTTGATGCTCTGTTAGAGGCTCAGCCAGAGTTGTGGTTAGACGAACGAGATACCAATCTCTGAACACAGGAAAATTCCGAGAAAAAAATTCTAACTTGCAAATATGAAAAGTCTGCCGGGACTCGTTATTTAAAAAGTATTTTATTAGCTTTTCAAAACAGCAAACCCCATGGGGAATTCAGGAGCACAAATGACTGAGTTGTCCCTTATTTAATAAAATCTGTGTTTGTTACTTGTAACATGGATAGGCTGTGAAACAAAAGCAAATGCATGAAAAAACAAAGGCTTTTCCGAAACAACTGAATAAACAATCAAAAACCATGTCCACTAACAATGTTAACAATCAAGCTTCAACGAAACAATAGAAACTGACCATAACACATCATCAAAACACTGTTAATGTGTGGAGTGAAAAACAAAGTCGTCCCTGTTAAAAGTAAGAGAAAAACACAGATTTCATTTAATAGGAACAACTCAGCCATTTAGGACTGGAATTCAATGGGGTTGTTGTTTTGCTAATAATTATTACTTTTTAAATATGCTTTAATGGAATGAATGTTCTTAAAGACCTGAAGTTGAGGGTGCTTTTAGGGTAAAGTTTTTTGGGAGACTGAGCTGGTATTTATAGAATTTCTATCATGATACTTGAGACATTTAAGTCCTACCTGTCCTTCCTGAGCTTCCGGGCGCTTGTGGGTACTCCCTGGTGGTTCCTCCTCATTCTTGACCAAAAAAGAGATTTAAACAAGAATTAACATAGTGGATAATTAAAGCCAAATTGTTCTAGGTTGACAAACCTCTATGGACACTCCATTCACCGATTATTTTTCTTAAAACTTGGTGACGGTAAAAGCCAGTTGGTCCCAATGTAAGAATTATGACAATGTTAAAAATTCAGGCATTTGTCTGTTGCCATGGTATCGGCCCCTTTCTTGTTTTTGCCGATTTACGGGTCTAGGATAACACCATTAGATGATTTCAGTACTAAAAAACAAGCATTTTGAAACAAAATGTACATCAAGACGGTAGATATTTAGGAAAACTGACTTTCCATGGATAGATCCCTTCATGTTACACAAGTGTCATAAATTTAAAACGAGTCAGGGTTGCCAGCTTCTTGTTAGGTTGCCACGTTGAAATACGGCATTTACGATATATGAAACACTTTAAAGTTTTATGGGCAAGGTGAAATCCCATTTTCTCCAAAATGGGTGATTATTTTTTATTTTATTTTGTGCAGTATGTTGACTTAAGCCGCAAATTGATTGAAAAAAAATTTGGGATGCTAAAGTACGGTTTACTTGTCACGTGACACAGAAAGCAGGGATTGTGATAATGCGTTTTGGCGTATTTTAGGGTATTATTTAGCTATTAAACATACATTAGTGTTGTAATAATATATTTGGGGCTAGAAAGCAGACGGAGAATTACTTTTTTTTTAAAAAAAAAAAAAAAAAAAATTACCATCTATCGTCGGATGTGTGTGGTGTGTATGTCTGTCGGTATGTGGTCTGTCTGTTCCACTTGGACAAATCATTTCTTTTTGCAAAACATTGGGCTGATTGCAGCAAAAAAATCTTGTCAGAAGAACCACTTTAATCAAGGCCCATATGGGTGTTCACAGATTGGCGTCAAAGGTCAAATGGGTCACTTAAAGGCGGCATGTGCCACAAATAAATTGCATAACCACCAAACTATAGGCAACATATGGATATGTCTTTTTTTTTTCCCCCAGATTTGTGCATGGGCAAAGTACGGATTTTTACTTTAGGTAATATGTGATAAGGCGTTTGGGCATATTGTAGAGTTAGTATTATTAGCTATAAACCCGGACATTATTGTAAATAATATATTGTGGGCTATAAAAAGAGAGGAATACCTTTAAAATCTTTTAATTGACAGATAAACTTGATGGCAAAGTATCGTTTGTAAATTGACGTAACATTGCAATTAGCTATAGTCATAGTGTATCACATTTGCAGATTTGGATCCTTTTTCTTCAATGGCATTCAATTTGTTTTGCTGACAGCCTGCCAAATGAGGAAAAAAAATCTATTATAGGCGGTTAAATATTATTTATTTGGAATAGACATTCGACCAACGAAATCTGCATACGCAGGTCTTGCAACTAGTGTGGCTGAGCTCGCATGTTGATTTCCATTCTAAAAATTATCTTTCAGGTATTTGTTTTTTGTTTGCTTATAAGAAATCTTTCGGTCTTTTTGTTCACGCACAATCTTTTGTCAGCCTGGGACCGGAAAATGCCCGAGACATCTATGTTCTCACATTACGTTCTTCACATTAGTAATGCACAACTTTGGTCTTTCTGAAATTTGATGTGTACATTAAAGGTTGGCTTTGTTCCGATTTATGTCTATGTGTTCTCTACTGAACGAGGAGGAGCATGGGCACTTGAACACACAATCCTCAAATACCGTGTAAACAAACTTTTGGTGTTTGCATGATTGCAAAGACCCTATTCAATACGTGCTAATATTGATGGTTACCATAAAAAATTGTGTTTTTGTTTTATTATATCTGGGAAATGAAATGGATTTGAGGGCTCAAATTACAGGACGACAATCCAACGACGATCTGAACATGAACCTTTACTTTACACTGTAATCATGTGGAAGACCGATTTATATCATGAAACATGGACCTTGTCAGATGGGCAGTCATACTCTCATTGTGTGAAAAGCAAGCAACTGCTTTCTTGAACCACAATGACTACCATTGAAGATAAACACAACAATGTGTATCCAAAATGGCCCAGTCTTTGATCAAACCTAATCAGCCAATGATGTGTAATGATATAAATTTCTGTGAACTTTATGAGATGAATTGCATTTATACAAAATTATCCCGTTGAAATTTTGTGTGAAACATCATAAAATGATATTCATTTTGTGAACTTACTCATCAAACTTGGAAAACCTTATCAAATTTTTGCCAATAGTAGCTGAAAGGTTTAAAATTGTCAGCTACTGTTGGCACGCAAAAGGTGCATTGGACAAGTGCAACATCGATTTAAAAAATGTAAACCACCAGTCGCGCGATCGATATCATTGGGATATGAATGACTATTGGGGCGGTGAGTTGGTAGTGATTTGTGTATTCTACAATTTGACTAAGTTGGGCTAATATATAGTAATTTTTAGGGAAAAATGGCAAACATATGTTGACCTTTCGTGTGGCGATACAGACAAACCTGAGTAGGACAGACTAGCCAAGTTAGAAACAAATTTTGACTATTGTAATCTCTCACAATATTCGAAATCTTTATAATGAAAAGTGTTTACATAGGTAATAACTGTCACCTAATCATATCTTCTATTCAGGTTTGTTTTGGAGAAATCTGCATTTTATGGCATTATTTTTTTTTATATCAGAAAGACATCATAGACCACCACAATACTGTAATACGGTATTATAGTTCTGGTGTATGAGAGACTCTGGGAAATAGCTATAAAAACGTGTTGCCTAGAACTAAATGATAATTCGATATGTTTATTTGAAGATTTGTTAATCATGTTAAAAAGACAGAAGTTCACAAAAAGTTTGAAGTTGAGTGATGGGTTCTACTTGTCGGAATGACCCCTTTAAATTGGGAACCTGAGTAGTATTGTTCATAATTTTTGGAAAGACATGAACATATATAAACAATTGTGTAATAAAGCCATATTGTATTGCTAGCATTCTATATAGTGGTAGATATATGTGACCTTTGTGTAAACCCATCATGGGCATTGGTCAACAGTTCTCTGAACTTTTTGTTGCAAGCGTTTTGGCAACAGAAAATAGGGACAGCGTCCCAAATAGGTCGTCCGTTTATATTGTCAAAGAACAAGAGAAGAATGTATTGACCCTAAGTGACTCTTGAATGACAAATGCAATGACCTTCAATGCGTTACCCACATAAGACCCTTGTCTATGTGTATAAGCATACAAGTATGGACGGTACAAACTTAATCCATATTAACTGCACTAAATCGACCTACAGGAAGTTGAAAAATGCCAACCAAAAGGTGTATACAAGAAGTATCAGAATGCCCAAGTGACCCCTGAATAACCTTCGACCCTCCCTTTTACCCCACATACGAGCCCCTTGTCTCACAGGCCCACATGACCTTTGACCCAAATCTGGGAACACCCATATAGGCCTTGGGTCAGCAGTTATTCTGATCGATGAACAATGAGGTGGTCTTTGACATATCTGTGTACTCCCTAATTGTGTCTAGGTTTGGTGAATATAGCATGAGTTGTGGCACAAGAAGGAAGTTATAAATTTTCAAAGAATGACCCTTTAATTGGCCATATAGGACCTTGGACCAAATCGTGAAAACCCATATGGGCCTTGTGGTAATGGTTCTCCTGACAGATTTTGCTGCAATAGCCCAAACGTTTTTTTCGGCAAATGATATTTTGGCAAGGGTGAACAGATCAGGACAGACAGACAAACACTACAATACAGACAGACCCAGATTCAGGACAGCGAGAAGGATAGAGGATTGTAAAAGTATTTCCATTGATTTCTAGCCCCCAAAATATATATTACAAACTAATGTAATGTTAAAAGGTAAATAATACCCTCAAATAGGCCCAAAACGCCTTATCACAAATCCCATGATTCTGTGTCACGTGACAAGAAACATGTACTTGCTCAAACAATTTTTTTTCAATCAATTTTAAGGGGCGTTAAGTCAACATTACATGCACAAATACAAAAAAAATAATCACCCATTTTGGAGAAAATGATTTTACCTTGCTCATAAAATTTAAATTTTTTCATTTATCGTTGAAAAGCCTTATTTCAATAGTGGCAACAGTATAGGAAGGCTGGCAACCTGACGGTTAAATTTAAAAAACTTAGTGTAAACATGAAGGTATTATCCATAAAGTCAGTTTCCTAAAAATATTTCTACCCGTCTTGAGGTATCATTTTTCTTCACAAAATGCTGTTTTTTTAGTAATGAACTCAGCTAATTTGGGTTATCCTAGGACACGGTAAATCAGCAAAAACAAAGAAAGGGCAGTTACCATGGCAACAGACACAATGCTGAATTTTTAAATGTTCATATACTACATTGGGCCCCCCCAAAATGTCTTTTGACCTCACAAGTTTACGACAAATCGGGAGATGGCGTTGTCCGATGAGTTTGTCAGTCGAGAAAAATGGATCTTAAGATGGCCCCCACAACTGTGGTTTAATCACATTTAAGGATAATTGGCAAATGAGTCTCATATTTATAACCTGCCCAAAAAGTATATAGCACAAACCTCAACATGTTCTACAACTGTGACACGTTAGAAGTTCATTGACTCTTCAGTTTAGTCGAAGAGTGGATTAATGAATTTTCTTGAAACTCTGCAAATAAGCTCATTAGTATTTATAAACCTTCCAAAATGTATACAGCACATGACTCATCATGTTGGATGCACGTGGCCAATTAAATTAAAGGTCATTGACTTTTAGTTAGTCTGTAGAGTGGATTAATGAATGTTCTATGTAGAACACCCAGGACAGGCATCCATCCAAAATCCTTCTGAATTATATTGCCTCCACAACATGTGTGGGGGTCAAAATACAGCTAAAACTACCATAATCAAATTTGGCTTCACATTATCATTTAGTTAAACTTTAAATGCATTAAAAAAAAAAAAAAAAAACGTTTTTAATAAAAAATAATAAGTTTTCTCTTTCTAATACCCATACAGATAATGGGTTTAATTGATTTGTCTGTTTGGTTTAAGTGATATCACAGCCACCATGTTTTACCTGTCCTGAATAAGTCTAAGGGTGGTATTTGTGAAAAAACTACATATCTTGTGACTGTCACTCGCATCTCGAAAAATGGATTGAAATTTGATGAAAAAAACTTAAATATTTTGTGACTCAATCTTGAAAAAAGGGATTGAGGTTTTACAAGCAGACACAATGAATTTTTACGCTAATAAATGCTTGTACAGATAGTGATTATTGAAAGTAAAAGCATATGACTGATTATTCATAAAATTAATTTCAACCAAATGACAGAATCTCTCCCTGGGGAGCAGGCACTCAACTTTGGTTTCAGCTGGGCTGTGCGGCAAGAAGCGCAAACTTGGGGGCTTGAGAACTGACTCTTTGGCGAAGCGAACTTAAAGCAGGGTCTTTGGAAATTAATTTTAACCAATTTTATGAACTTGGGAACTGTTCTAGACCACATCAGAGCTTATGGAGCTGAAGAAACTGGCACATTTTGTGATTTTTTTTGCAAAGTAGGGGTCTTAATAACTGAAGCACACTTGAACAGAAGGTGTAAAGAACTACGGAAGAGGCGTGAACTGAGGGGTCTTGACCGCCGCACATACCCATACCACCATATTAGGTCAGTGCCCCCCCTCCCCCCGGGGCATTTCCACAAAGTCATTGTTTACCCAATAATGAGTTCATGTTCATAAATTATCCCTAAATCAGTTGTGGTGTGATTTGAAAACCGATTAGATGTCATATCGGCCGGTTTAAAGACTGCATGCTTTCTGGCTTTATGTCCTTTGTTTGACAAGCCTATAATAGCCACTGATCAGTAAATTAAAGTGCACATCACAATCCATATGAATTAAAACCACCATTACAATGTGCACATTCCATTACTGCCCATTGACTGACCCTTGTGACTCACCGACAGGCAGACAATCTCGAGTCTGACCAAGTGTGACAATGGATTTTCCTAGATCATATCAGATTTAGGCTAAAAATACATCGCATTCCTCGGAATGCTAGCGAGGACAGCTAGTGTCGCTTGCCATCGCGGTTTGTGAATGATAGGCCTCATATGGCCTTTGACCTTGATATGCGACATTTGACCTGATAAACATATGATGGGTTGTGTGTAATAACCATAAACCAAGTTTGGTTCCAATTGAACTTCAACTTTTCAATTGAGGTCAATTTACATTTTCAATCTTACAACTTGACCTCACATGACTTTTGACCATGGTATGTGACCCTTGACCTCATCAACATATGAGGGATCCCATGTTGCACCTATGACTCAAGTTGTTTTAAAGCCATTGAAGTATGAAGATATTACAAGCAAATGTTAACCCTTTTCCTCAACAACCTCACCAACAGACGACAGTGGACAAAATGATGTGTCTTCCCACCTTAAGGAAGGTGACACAAAAAAATCCCAAAGAGCTCCAGCTCCATTTTCAGTGTTGAACATGTTTATTCCATTTCTTCTTGTTGCACTGGTTCTATGTGCAGCTGTCACTTGTAACCCAGAGTGCATGCTGCTGACATATATTACATAAAATACCTGTAATAACTTGTATTTAAACATCTTCTGGTTTAAACTTGTCAAGTGTTTATTATTCAGATAGAAAGCAATTGCCAGATACAAGAAATTGTTTTTTCCAAAATATTGGTGCTCTCCTTCCAAGTACCTCAGAATATTTGTAAATATCAACTAAATTATAAGTATGATGCATAGTGTTAACACTATAAATTAATAAATCAGTGCTTTGCATCTGATCACTGCACTGGACAATTTATTCTGCTCCCACAGCAAAATCATAGGCTGCCAATTATGTGCATAAACCTATCAGCACTATAGATCATGATATTTTCCAAACAACTCAACAATTCACCCCTGGTTAGGTAATCAGGCATATAGCCAGCCTGGTCATTCCGAGAAGGAAGGTCCCAGTCAGTGCAAAAAATGTTCCACTTATGGGGAAAAGGGTAAAAAACATCAAGATTCAGCATGATTTTTTCATTTTCCATTTTTTCTTCACAATTTTCCCCTCAAAAAATCTTTGAGGGAGGACTCTACCCCCTCCGACCACCCCACTGGTTACACCCCTAGAGGTGAGGTTTAAGTGCCTTGCTCAAAAATGCACGGCACATTGGCCACAACAGGACTTGAACCCACATCCTTATCCTTTAGGTCATTAATCCAGCACTTTATCCACTGGAGCACCTCGAAATGTTTCCATTCACAACCATTAAAATTGCTGCAAGTAAACTTGCGTCATCCCTCTGGCAAGATGGTTGTCTGAAACATGACCTCAGATGACCTTTGACCTTGGTCCATGACCTTTGACATAATCCACATATGAATGGACCCCTTAACCCCAAGTCTGGTTTAAATCAGACTTCAACTTTTCAAAGATCTGAAAAACAAAAACCTAACCAAACTGGAACACACATACATACACATACAACTTGACCTCAAATGATTTTTACCTTGGTCTATGACCTTTGACATCATCCACATATGAAGGAACCCCTACTGCACCTAAACCCCAAGACTTCAACTTTTCGAACAAGACCTGAAAAATGAAAAACCTAAGCAAAACATAACCAAACTGGACCATACACACACATACAGACATTCGCGCCCTCGCAAAATCCCCCTCTGCTTTTCAACCCGGGGGATAAAAAACTTATTCCATACATTATGTTATGTAGCAACCCCTTATTCAAGCTCTACTTAAGTGGGGTCTATTTGTTCTTACCCTGTGACATAAGCTTGACCAGACTCTCCATGTTCCGTACTAAGACTCCACTTAACCTGGTCTTCAATTGTTTGGCGTGGCCTTGTAAAACTGTGACAGGATCTGCAATAGAAGAGTGCAATACTGTTGTTAATTATGAGTAGGTCCTAGAAATACTCTAAAAATATATTACACATCATTTCAAATGTTCCTTTCCTAATCCAAATCCATGAAAATACGCAGAATTGCAATTTTAAGCTTAAAATTTAAAAAGATTACTTGTGAGATTATTGGTTATTACTAATTAATCAGCACCCACAAAGCACATGGCTTTGAACATTTAAACATTCAACAGACAATTAGCAATGGCACTGGTATACAAATTCAAAGGAAACACACAAGCATTGTGCTCTCAAATCTCTGCCAAAGGCAAGCCATTTGTACGGTGGATTAGAAAAAAAAGTTTGTCTCAGCTTCTAGTAGCTCAAAACTCTAAGTGCTATGCATTTTTTTAGTCAAACAATATATGCGCTACACAGAAATTCTTTTTTATTGCATTTTTAGATGGCTCTTAGTTTTTCGGCTGCTTTGTGGCCAAATCTGTTTTTTTCTTGACCAGTTAACAAATGTTAAATATCTCTTAAAAACTTTGGTAAAATGTGACTTTTTAAGCCTTTGCATGCGGGAAGATCAGATGTTTTTTTTTTTTTTTTTGGCCATAGACAGTTATATAATCGTATTGAGGTAGCACTAAGGGGACCCAAAATCTGTTCCATAGGCCCAAATGATCATGATTAAAGGTAATTTTCACAACTGACTGATCCAGACTGGCTTCATAGATCTTACTTTATACTTACTCTTAAGAGTTACACTTTAACACAAAGTTACATCTCTTAAATTGGCAGCACTGACTTAAGTTTTCTTTGTGTAGTGTTTGGTTTGCAGTTAACAATTCCACTGGGTACATGTTTCTTTAAAATTTACTACAACACAGGCTTGTACTAAAACAGGGGGTCTTTAGTCCATCTATGTTGATGTATTTTGGCATTTCTGATAAAGGTTGCCCTTTTGCATGAAATTGTCTAGTAAATAAAAGTTCTCCTTCTCCAGTGTTCTGAACTGATTTGTTAATATAAATTTAAAAATATTTTACATGGTTCATAAGAACTTGAAACACAGTTCTTTTCATTTTCTATAGTTTTGGTTTGTTTTCCTTTCAGTTAAAGGGATTAGCAGTGATTTGCTAATCCGAAACATCGAAAATAATCATCAAAATTCATATTTTTATATTTTTGTTATTGGCATGGATATGTGAACATAACCTGCAAGTGGTTGGCTTGAAATTGTTGTATTAAAGACAAGGCAGTACTTTTTATCTGATTCTGTAATTTCTATACGTGCGTAACAAAATTCTGACTTGAGCTCAAAAAAGCCTTTCCCGGTGAATATCACTGATTTCCGCATGATTTTGTGCACCATGATCAATACAGTTTGACCTCAAACACAAACATTATTGACATTAGTTTATTCTGTACTGGTGTAAACCGCAATCAGCTTTTAGTGCAGATTTTGAGACGCCGTCGCTGTATGTCTATTTGCGGGAGACTCTATGGCACATTTCCTTGAATACTTCATTTTTTCACTATTTGGTGAGGTTTTTCTAATTGTACACACTTTTCCCCGATTTATAAGTTAAAAACATGCAATTCCACATTTTTTCCGTTCTCTTGCATTATCGCTGCTAATCCCTTAATTTTCTAATTATATGACTCTTTAAATGGACATTTAGTGATGTTTCTGAAAGTTAGTACACAAGTAGAACAAACCAAAATTTAAAAATAAAATATTTTGCCAATTTATACAGCTGTAGAGAACCACTATTACAACTACTGTCAATAGACTTCATTCCTCAGGCGATGTACCTGAGGAACCACTTCAAGGGCCACTGATCAAAAACTTGGAATGCTTATACAGGCATCAATAACTATATCTTGAACCCACACCCTCAAGCTTTGACTTTTTTCACCGTCCAACAATCTTCCTTGATCGAGGTTAATATGAGGTTTGCTCTTTTCCTGAAATATTTAGTTCATGATTTTACCAGTCTCAAATAATATTACCACTTCAAGATAAAACAAATCTAAGAATAAATTTGGTCAAGATTTTTTAATTTTGTTGTTTAATGAAAATCCAGAGTAAATTGTCACCTTATTTTGAGGGATAAGTCAAATGTTCAGGTTGATGCCTGCATTCGAAATTAAAGGTGCAACAAGAGATTTCAAGTCATCCGTATTTTCTGTGATATGTAGTGATTTCATATAGATTAGATACTCAATAGATTCCCACCTTTTATTTGGCTACAGAAGTAACTTGAAAACAAAAGGTGATTTTTTTATGCTTATATTTCAATAGAAAACATAGGCTGAATTTTGTATTTGCTCCTATAGGAAATGAGAAATTCACAATTTTTGTACCAAAAAAAGTTCTCGGCTTAATCCTTTCAGATGGGGATATTTTTGATAGACAGTTTTACATTAGTGCAAAAATCTGAATTTTCACATTTTTAGGGACACCTGTTATGTGAAATCTCTCGTTGCACCTTTAACAAAAAGCGGTTATGCTCCTTCCAAGAAATGCCAAAACACATCCCTAAATAAGAGACAAGAGTTGCAGCATATTGCTTTGTAGATGCAGCCAAAACATATACACAGCTCTACTACAAGGAACACAACAAAAGCTAAGCTACACAAACCTTTGGGTTCAATATCATCATCAAAATCACTAGTGACAGCGGATAACTTAAGGTCTTCAACGAAAGCTTCAAACTCTGAATTCAGCAACCTATTCAACTCTGCAACATATACACAAAGAGCAATAATACACGAATGATAAGCATGCAGCGTGTGCAGGCAAAATAAAATGATGTATGTGAACATGTTTCTGCATTTCTCCATTGGACAACAGGTCAATATCTTCTGTACATGGCAAAGTAATTATTTTGCAGGTACACCTACAGCAGTTGGTATCAGTACACACATGAAATAAATGCATGGCATACAGAATAAGAATTTTTCTATTGAACAGATATTTTCAGCAAAAGGATTAAAACTGTTTAATAGAAAATGACCTCTGCAAGTTCTTACTTTCTACCAGGGAAATTCTCTTTGGCAAAGATCCATCTTTGCGAGGCCGGATTTTTGCCTGGAGAACACACCAAATCATGCCAATAGAAAAAAGCCCTGGTTCTACTTCAGTAGAGCAGTATGGCATGCAGAAGAGAAGCTGCAAATTGGCTGTGTCATTGAGACAACAGCGTGGCTTGTGATTCAACTCAATAACACAGGTCGATGCATACAACACTGTATTCTTCAATAGTATCTCCAGCTTTTGCCTTTAACTTGATGTGAGATGTGACAAAATATCTGATGAATTAAAAACATAAAGGAAAGGCATCAACATGATCGTATCACAGGACTGCACTGTGATTGACCCTTGAGTGACCTCTACCTGGAGTCACTTGGGGCACTGAAGTCGGCTATCTTCGCTGAATGCTTGTGCCAGTAGAAATTTTTTTTTTTTTTTTTTTTTTTTTTTTTTTTTTTTTTTTTTTTTTTTTTTTTTTTTTTTTTTTTTTTTTTTTTGCTAAAGCATGCCTCCTGGCTTTATGTCCCCCTCAAAGTTCTCAAGAAAAAAGAAGGGAGAAAGAAAAAAGAGGAAAAGAGAAGGGGAAAAGAAGAAGAACAAATGGATGATGGTATGGTACATTTCTGTGATTTTTTTCATGCGAATGCGGATCAAAAAGGGTCGAAAGAAGTACGCAAGGCAAGGCGTTTTCAGGTCTTGTAAACCCTAAACATCATTAGCTATTGGGGCTCTGCCCCTGACCCCCGCGGGGCGGTGCCCCTTCGACCCAACCCGTTAGTCGCTCTGCTACGCTTCGCTCTCATGGTTCGAACTACTTTAGTCAAGCCAACCCTCAATTAAAATTTCCTGGGCAACGCCTATGGGTAAAATGCTCGATGCTCAATGGAAAGTTCTTTATGTGATAACCTCATTTTCTCCACTTTTTTTCTATCCTCGCTTTTCCTGAATGACACCCTTTGACTTCCTTTCCCTTTTTCTATTAAGTTGAGCTGACGGGGGGGGGGGGGGGGTATGTTCACAGGCAAATCCATTACTTATTCAACCTCTATTTGGTAAGACACTTTAAGTCATACAAACACATTCAAGTCATAGATGAAAAAAAAAATACTTCATGAGAAATTGATGAAAAAAAATCAAATAATATTTTGTGAGAAATGGAGAAATGCAGAGTTAGACACAAAAATGATGTGAGGATGAGTTGCAAATCAAAAATATACTATAGCCATATGGAAAATATTTACAAGAAACCTGCTCACCATTTGCACTTAACACACAACAAAACAATTACCAACATTGTATGTATTGTTTTGTTTTACTTCTGTTTAAGGTAGGTGTAAGTCACAAAGGGGTGGGCAAAAAACTAGTTAATAGACCATATTACAACAATTATACAAGCACATATTAACAAAATTACTCTCCATGGACTTTTAAGTGTGCTCTACTTGGTCCCTTCCTGTTCGCTTAATTGTATCCTCTTTTACAACATAAGAAAAAGCATGTTAAGGGATTTGGATTTTATTCTAAAGTAATACACCATTTTGAAGTAAAGAACAGATGTACGACCTAATTTTATGAAATAAAGGGTGTGTAGTGTCATAGAAGCAGTCCAGGTCGGAAAAATTAAATAATGGGCGAGGTGCAGCCAAGTCCCATTATTTTTAAAGATTTTCAGACCGAAGATACATTAGCAGCAATAGGTTGATTACTGCAAAACCCTTTAGTTTTTTTATTCTATTACCAAAAACAGCTGATTACAAGAAGAAAAAACATTCACATCCCATTTCTGCCAGAGTTAATGCAAACTGGTCACAACAGAATGCACCATTTGCAATAATGGGCAGAAGAGGTAATAGAATTTGATATAAGGAGAGCATATCTCAATCCATCTTCATTCATACTAAATCACTAAAAAAAATTCTTACTACTTAAAGGATCCCACCCGATTCATCGATAATATCTTGTTTCTAGAAAAGGTCATCACAAACATACCTAATTCCAAATTCATTTGTAATCCGATATTACCAGTTTAACATGAGGAGGTTAATTCTGTGTATTACAATTATCGACAAAGATACTGTACAATTTTCCGGTAACCGTAAGCAACCCAGAAGTACTTGGTAGATCTAAATGGGAAAAAGAGTTCCGCCAACTTA
This sequence comes from Ophioderma brevispina, assembly GCA_023653785.1. Lineage (NCBI taxonomy): Eukaryota > Metazoa > Echinodermata > Ophiuroidea > Amphilepidida > Ophiodermatidae > Ophioderma > Ophioderma brevispina. The sequence continues at coordinate 68,127 of JAMKCH010044292.1, read as the reverse complement.
TTTGCAGTTAAACTAAAAGAGATTCAGCTTTTAATGAATATCCAAAAATTTTGAGTTGATGAGGTGGAGTGGGTGGATTGAGGCTACAGATCGGTAGTACACCTTTAATATTAGATTTGTATATTCTTCAACAGCAGTTATCACTGCTTTATTTCTTGCTGCCAAAAATGGTACAACGATTATCTTCAAACATGTATGAGTACACGCAAATAACCAAGCTCATGTTATTAGATCAAAATACACCTGTGATTGGTCAGTCTTCTGTGGTTATTCATCCTATCAATGTGGCCCCAACAACTCCTCCACTCTGTCTTCCCGTCCCATTTCCTTTGCAGAGTGATACTAAGCCATTTGCTACATCCCCTACACTGTTAGTGACCCCCTCTCCATGGATATAATCATACTGTTGCCCCGAACAACATCCCATCCCCACTTGTGTCGCTCTCTCCTGACACTTAAGAATCCTGGTAAAGTGATACCAAGCTTCATTTGTTATATCAGCTGCCTCCCCCCTATCCCCTCGCATTAGAGGACCTGTCTATACATGGTAAGAGCTCATGTTGTTCCCAACAACATAGTTCTATCTCCTTCTTACCTTCGGACATCCATATTCTATATAATTTGACACCTACAATATTGTTACATAAGTGCTGGAACACTGTACCGATTTGGGTCCGCCCCTCAATTCAGTTGGTACATCAGCACAATTACAATTGGTCGATCTTGTGCATACTATTTCAACCTGACTTGGGAACGCAGTTGAAAAGTCTGCCTGAGGATATTGTCAATATTTGGGGAATGCAGTTCAAAGGGCTGACATTGAATTTCCTGCAGAATAAGATTTAAATGTCAACCACAAGTAGCCTTCCCCAGAGAACTAGTAAGGACGATTTAAATGGGTCTTTGACCTGTCACTGGAGTCCTGCATGCTGATGGATTCTTCTGCTGTGTTTTTGACCACCGCCAGTGTCAGCACACCCTCCCCGACCTTGACCCACAGCATCGTGCTGACTGCGCTGATCCCCCGGCCGGAGAGATGAGTTATATCAGACAATATGCAGCACAAGCCTATATCAACTTGCATAGCGTGCTCAATACTAGAAAGTGTTCCAAGATGGTAGTGTTCAATTTGCTACATGTAGGATCAATCTCCTAAATGCATTTCATCATATTGTGTTTCATCCAAACAAACAAGTCATCCCTATTATATTATGTGAGATTGATAACTATCTCTTTATATATCAGGGTGAACAAGACCAGATATTTCCTCACCTGTTTCCATGGGATCATATGTGCAACCTCAACCCCTACCTTCCCTTCGGTCCCTATAGTGCTATCTCCATCAGCTACGAAGCAGAGTGAGGGTCTCTATCCAACAATTTGGAACCACTATCTTCTAACTCATGTTAGTTATGATTTAAAGTGCTGTTAAGGTAAATAAAAAAATCCCATTTAAAACAATCTTACTAACGGAGTAAAAAGAAATCCAAATTATACAACATTTAGGATATAAGAAGTAATTCAGATTTGAATAAAGAAAATATTATAACACCTAGCTTCCCATTCAGAAACAAATGCATCCCAATGGTCAGCAGATTAGCACACTTAAAGTGTATTATACCACCCACTGACCTCTACACATGGATAGGGGCTGAGGCGCCCCCCCCCCGCCCCCCCCGATTGAAACTCACAGGAAGTTGCTTTTTGCCCTCTCAAGTGGCGGTTAGGAAAATAATGCATACACCTGGTGGTGTGGGGCTGGTGCACACATTCCACAACACTTCTTCTATTGTTATACAAAAATTGGTTTAACTTGAAGAGACAATAAAGTGATAGCCATTATAAGAAGGGGAAAATTGCAACTTCCTGTGGTTTTCATTCGGCGACTATTCACGGTGCGGCAGCCCTGCTATCAATTTTGTAGAGGTCAATGGCTATACCACAGGCCAGTTGACCTGTATGGAACTTTGACCTTCACAGCTTGACGTTTGTCATTACAAATCATAAGTATAGAAGACAACCAGCCTGTAATCCTTTGTGACCAAAACTCCGGAGAAAAGATTTGAAGGATTCTTGGGGGTCCCTGATCGACCTGCCTTGAAAGTTTTTGACTAGGGCTTGCCGTTTCAATTTTCTGGCATTTTGGGGAAGGGCAAACAAAAGTTGGGGGGGGCGGGGGCTAAAACGGGGTAAAAATTGGAACGGTCGCAATTGAAGTAATATGCATGTCCAATTACGCGGTCTTATCATCGGAATCTAAAAATGGATAGTTTGTTATAGATCCGACTTGCGAATGAGGTGCTATGGCCAAAAATTGTCCCAAGGTCACAATGAACCTTAAAGTAAAGGCAAAAGTGTTAATATAAAAAACGATTTATAACGATGTGTCTAATTATTACTTTTTGTGCATGGAAAAATTCAATTTGCAACTGTTAAATGTTCAAATATTAGTCGTGACCTTAAAATGTAAAAAATGGCGGCTATTTGAGGTCATTTTGCATTCAAGGTCAAGAATAAAGAATAATATTTGAACTAAAGATTGCAAATTGAATTTGCATTGCACAAACAACATAATAGACACATAGTCACAAATCGGGTTTATATTAACATTTTGACCTTGAATGAAGTCATTGGACCTGTGTAATTTTTGGCCATAGCGTCCTCATTGAAGTCTGAATATAAACAAACGATACATTTTAGATTTCCTTATGAACTAAGGCGAGTAAATGACCTGCATATTCAATAATTGCGACAGTTCTCACAAATTTTACCCCGTGTTAACTTTCTTTGCCCCTCCCCAAAATGCCGGAAATTTTGAAAATGGCAAGAAAGTCAAAAACCTTTCAATATCGATCAGGGACCCCAAGACGCCCCTTCAAATCTTTGTCTTCAGAGTTGGTCACGGGATCTACAAGGCCTGGTCTTCTACTAATCAATCTTGGCATGTAACCTTTAAATCTTCATACCAAATCACTTCTGTGGAACAATAGTTAAGCAATTTTTACCCTTCAGATAACCTTTAGATAACCTTTGATGTCAATTTAAGAACACCACTATATGTGACTCAATCCACAAGGATCATTCTGCCCATCTCGCAGCAATACAGTCATTTCTTTCTAAAACAACCTTATTAAACCAATAATTTATACAAGCCTTTTTAAATTTAACTTGATCTTATATCCCTGAATGACTCATATGACCTCTAAGTTGCCTCTCCAGGAGGATAGTTTGAGCAAGCTTGTTGAATGATTCTCTTATTTTCGTGCCAAACAAATGTTCAACTTCAAGTGGCCAAACAAAATGTTCAACACTGACACCCCCCCGTGATCTTGGCCGCTTATTTGTGTGCTTAACGTCAATACATTCTATAGCAAGCATTTTGTTCAATATTCCTCAGCTCAAGGACCCTGATGACCTTTCACCTCATCCCTGACCTCACATTACAACCCTTGAAAGAATTAGTCTAAGCAACTTTGACAAATCCTCAGACATTTTCATGCAAAAGAAGTCCAGTATTTTTTCAACAATGACCCAATGATGTTTAGATGGGACTATGACCTGAATTTCATTGGACATTCATTTAAATGCCCAGACCCAAGAGGCCATTTTGTTGCACCATCAAAATACATAAGCAGGTGATGCTAGAACCAATGGAGATAAACAGATCAAGATAGCTAGATCAAACATCTCCAATATATAAGCCCGCAGGATAGGGGACCCTCCGCGGATTTAAGTGAATAAATTCTTGAAGTAAACAATCATACTTACTGAATATCAGTTTTCAAAAGCTGCCATTTCTTCCTAAATTTCTCCTGTACACCTGGATATTTCAAAAAAGTAAATCATTTAACTCAGTAAGAAGATAAATGTGCAGAATGTTTTATTTAAAGGGCAATCTGGGAGATTGAGGTTTACTTTTTTTCGGTGTTATTGAAAATGGTCAACTGAATTGAACATTAGTCATCTAAACTGTTAATTCCAAATTTGATGTGAACAAAGTTTATTTGTTGAGCAAATCCAAATGTGTACCACGCTGTACCATAGGATACTGTTTAAAAACAAAATTTCTGGATCCAGAATTTTTCTTACCTTAAACGTTGTGATGATATGAAGGATATCAATTTGAGCTTAGCTATTTCACATAGTGATTGGTATGTGGACAAGCATTATGTACATTGCAAAAAACTTCACATTTTTTTACAAAATTTAGGGTGGCATCCTCAGAAAATCTCTGGGTCAGCCTTTGATTACCCAAATGGAAATACTGCCCACCTCAGAGGCAGGGATTCTTAAACATTGTCATATTGCAACATTCAAACACCAACGTTACACAGGAATGGAAAACAAGCTTCAGGGTTCATTTGCCCATGTCAAATGAACATGACAAGAATGGTATATCAGAACAGATTTTGCAAATTAAATCCAGAAGTGGCACCCTACAAAAAAATTGAACCAGTGATCTTTGCTCGAGAGGCAAGCTTATTTAAACTACAAACATGCCACTTTTATTAAAAGGATAGGCAGTGATGGTTTCTGATTAACTACACAAAAGCGTGTTCATGAAAATAATGTATACATCATTTTAAAGTTACTTACAACAGGGTGGTTTTGCACATTCACGAGCCATTTAACAGTTATGGAACTCTCACTATTTTTTAAGGGCGGTACAACACTTATAGACTGTGGGCTGGGTAAGTATGAAAACCTTACCCGTAAATTCTTCTGCAAAGCTACATTAACAGCCTGCAATCGTCTAAGTTTCAGCCGTAGTCACTGTCTCAGTTTTGGTTTCCGTTGATTTGTGACCTTTTTGGAGCTTATCAACTAACTTAAGATTTCTCATTTGTTGTCACACAACTGCATAGTGAAAAGGTGTCATTGTAAAATTCTTTCTGCTGAGAAATTTGTTAACATTATATTTTCAGCAATCTATACAAATTCTATGCAAAAATGCCACAAAAAACTGCTGATTAGGCCAATGGAAATGGATTGTTAGTTCTCAGTTGACCGCCCGCGTCCGAAAACGGCCCCGCGTCATTAATTCATTATTCAGAGATTTTATTTTTTCAAATTTAACTCCTGAAAATCCAATATTTAAGTCAAATTCAGTAGGAAAAATACAGAAATGGCAACCCAATTTGCAAGTTCCAAGACTTTTCTGTGATTGTCTAGGCTCTCTACAAAATATGAACGAGTGAAGAAAATTTGTATGTGAAATGTATTCTATGTTGATGGACTGCCACTACTGCGATAGTCTACAAAAATATTGCCTAAGGTACGATCGTGCTACCACAGATCTGGCATCTTGGTTGAGTAATATATCCTCAAACCACAGACGATAGGTACTCGATTGCGCTGTTTGTGACCGTTGGTTTTAATTTCCTATTACAAAATTTATCGTGCCTCTAAAAACCCTTTCAAATTTAGTTATTCATTCGTTTTATGCCCAAATGCATGGTAACATGTTCAAGAAACTAATACACATACCAACTTGGATCCAAAAAATCTCCATAAAACGCCAAAATTTCCCGCAGTTTTCCACATCGTTCGTGCCACATGGCAGTTTGATATAAATTCACATGTATAAATAATATAAGTGACGTAAAGGTCTATGTCAAACTCCTTTTTACACAAGGGAGAGAATAATCCAGTTTTCGTGACTGCACATATCCCAAAAATCACCATGTTCAGTTACCAACATACAGATAGCACTTCGCACGTTTACAGGTTGACCATGATATTTCCCAGGTTGTATCGGGGATACTCGCGCACACCATTGAGCTTCGTGGGAAATCAATGCCTATAACCAAATTGGCTGCTTCATCAACTTAGCGAATAAAAAATAATTCTTTCTTATCTTTATAACAATACATTTTTAATTCAAAATTAATACAATATATGAATGCGTATTAACCATTACAAATTTCACGTGCCTTTATTGATGTAACACTTCCATATTCACCAATTTGTTGAAGTTTACATGCGTAATGATTTCCAAATAGCAGGGGAATGTTTCAAAATGACCTCAGGTCATTTGTGTTAAAGCGTGTTATCAACACATACTGAGTATGTCTGAGTGAAACGGATCCAGTTTTACACTACTTTCTCTTTTCTTCTTTTTTTTTTCAAATTAGACCTTCACATTTTTGAAATCTTTGTGAACGGTTTTGAAAGTTCACAATTGCTTTATTACTTTGATTTGGTAGAATGCGCTAACTTTGAAGCAGGGAAACAAGTCCATCAACCAGGTAAAATCAGTTATGAGTTTTGTGTGTAACACGGTCAACAGCGCATCGAGTGTTAACCTATCTTCTGTGGGTTGAGGATTCTTTACTCAAACCACAGATTCGATCTGTGTACGATCGTGCCCTCTTTTGTAATAACGCCACACCAATGGCTAGATCCCGCATAGCGGGTCATGCGCAGCGTAGGCACTCCTGTTACTACTGCTGATAATGACATGCATGGTGTTTACATATTTTTATGTTCGTCCCTGGCGCGGCGAGTCCGAAGGCTGATGGTGACCCGGAGGAACGCCTGCCAGGACGCATGGGCGGCATCAATTATTTGGGAAATGTTGAAATCAGCAACAAATTTAACATTTTTGAGACGAGAAAAGCAAGCTTAAACGAAAACAGTAAAGAGCATTTCCAGGACGCTCATTTGATGTGTACAAAGACTGCTGAATTCGCTACCTTGCCAATGTGCATACCTGAATTTGTTGTCATTCGTTCGCACTTGAATTTACCACCCCACATCACTCACTAGCTCTATGATTACAAGGTAAAGTGAACTTGTTCATACCCCCCCATTTCTTCAACTCACGCTATGAATGATGTGTCAGTATGAAATGAATGTGAGAGTCCCAAGCAGTTAAGATCTGTGATATGGCTCGGTTAAGTATGTACCACATATCACGAAATGTATCTATGTGTGTAAGGTTGTGCTTCCAACCCAGGGGCATTCGGTGACAGTGGTAATATTTTCAAAAAAAATAAGGGGTCTTTGGTTGAGATTTTTTTTAAGGGGGTCTTTGGTGCAACAACGATATTGGAAAAATGGGGGGGGTGTTATTACGGTTTTATATGCGTCACTGTCACTTCCAAAATGGGGGAGGGGGTATGGCTAGCCAGGTTAATCTCTCTCGGCTACTGGTACTAGTGTAGTGATGGGCCTACTGTTGAAGTCAATTGGTCACCACTCAGTGTTGTCAAAAATGTTTTGGCACATGAATTTTACAATCAGGCTCATAGCCAGGAATTTATTTGTGGGGGGGAGCAGATTTTCCAGAAGTGGACCTTTCGAGTGTGAAGCGCGAGAACTAACGGTGGGGTGCAGGGCCCCGCTTTAGGGCCCAGTCCAGGGGGCGAAGCCCCGGAAACTCTGCGATTTTTGACAATTTGGACATTAATTTTATGGTATAAAATCATTACTTTTTCTGGAAATTTTATTAGAAGTTGAACCTCGATTCAAATATGCCTCGGGCCGGCGTTGGAGGCAAAAAAAACTGCAAACTTCAGCACGATTAAAGGCGGACTTTGTGCAGATTGACCATTTTTTTTGGGGGGGTACCATTGCACCCCCGGGCTATGCGCACGTGTACAATCATTGTAAATCTTGAGTCTGTTTGTTACAGTCCCATCAGTGGCATCATCCACGTCTAAAATGCCTGTTCATCATCATCTCCACCCAAAAAAGGCTAATTCAATTTTAGATGCATTTTGCACATGAATGTGTAGTCTGGTACAAGTGGGGTGGCTTAATTGTGAGAATATTCCTCGTAAACTATTGATTTGGGTGAAATAATGAATAATGAAATAGTGACCTTGTCCTTTTTTCCGGTCAACCGGAAACTAACAATCCAATTCCATTGGCCTTATGAGATATAATTTGCATCATGCAATCGTAGTCATTTTACAGCATGTCCTCCTAACTTAATTTTAAAATATATATACTTTGGAAAGTTCTTCCATGAGAGTGGAATTCTGCAGCCTGAAGTCATCTTCTTGGCTGTGCAGCTTTCTCTGGAGGCTATCATTTTCTGCTATCAATGCCTCAACATCCTGTTGAATAAAAAAACACACACAAATTATGTAATGATTTCTGAAAGGAAACTCGGACAATTTTAATTAATCAGCTTTCATCACAGTCAGAAACCATTCCATCTATATTTTAAAACATTCCAATCATAGCCAAGGGAGGTAAACAGGGAGTTGCAGCTCCCAAGCTAGCCTTGTTCAAGGCACCCTACCATATTCCATATGGGGTATAGCATGCTGAAAAATCTGATAATCAGAAGTGATAGACCTTTTTTGGCAAAATTTCAAACTTTGATCAGCAATGTTTTCAGACCTATAACTACCTAAAAAAATAACATTTTTGGATTCTTTGAAGAAAAATCTTTTTAAAAATGTATATTTTTAATATGGTAGGGTGTACAGTTCTTAAGTTGTGTCATCTACTGTGACAATCAGGGGCGGATCCAGGATTTTGCAATAGAAGGGGCGCCAAATTTTCCGGTCGATTCGAAATTCTGAAGGGCGCGGGGGTGGGGGGTACGGTACTGTGACCCCAGGGCGCCCACAAAGCTAGATCTACACGGCGCCAGATGCCCTGTCCCGTAATCCTTAGGGATTTACAGGGCGCCCTGTGCGTAAAAAGGCATTTTTATAGATTTACAGTGCGCCCGGCGCTCTATGCAATGCCTGGCGCCTTTTGCTCTGCAAAAAATAGAGGGGGCACGCGCCGGGTGTGCCCCCCTCTAAATCTGCCCCTGACAATATCCCATGGCTTTTTAAGCCAGGGGGATAAAAATACTGTAAATTTTGATCAAATCATTAATGTTACCCAGTTTCACCAATTTGTTCTTCCTCCATTTAATAAAGAAAACTCTTCCTTTGGATCTGGATTTACATCATTTACACTCTACAACAAAGCAGATTCCTGCATCAAGCTCATAGAAGTATAACAGGAAGAAGCAAATTGCATGTATTTTGGAAAAGGCCAAGCCCGTAAGCGATTTCCCTGTCACCCAGTGCACTGTGGTTGTTGTTGTGCAAGCACTCGCGCGTCGTCACTGTTGCACAAGCATATAAGAATCTGTGCGTCACATGTTATGTTATCAGTGTTGCATTTCCCCACTGTTCCATTGTCTGATCAGCCGATTTCTCTGCAATATTTATGCGAAACATTCAGAATGCACAAAGAGTCTCCCGATGACCCCTGTTAATTTTGCTTAAAGCCAGTATCAGCGATTTTTTTCTCAAAATGTAAACAAATCGCACACCCCCACAAGTCCATTTTTTTGCACTGTTGTATTGGAATTTTTTATACCAAAGAACCCTTTAAGTGGCTAAGCATAATACACCATATTTGTCAAGAAATGATTTTTATGCTTTGTCTACTAGTAAAAGTTGGGATCTGACTTTTTTAGGTCGTAAATGCCTTCTTCAAGACCACTGTGAAATGCTTAAGTGTCTGCTTTTTCACAAAAAAACAATAATATAAAGTGTTGATAGGAACTAACGTCGGCAGTTTAGAGACAAAATGGGCATTTTGAATTTTGAAAAGATCGTGGCTTTAAGAAAAGAGATATTTGAGGCAGAGTAACAGCATGTGGCATCAGTTGTTGTTTTTACTCACTGTATGCAATGAATGTAAAATACACGCGTCTCATAAATATACATAAGTACTTTCCAAATACGATGAAATGCAAACCAAATATGGTGGTGCCCAAAACTATGATACTGAAATGCGTGCAGGCCCGTATGCAGGGGGTGCGGGGATGTGGTTGCACCCCCACAAATTCCACAAAAGGGGCAAAAAAGTCCACTTTTTGCCAATTTTTTTCATAAAAAGATACAAAATGTGGAGACATTTAAACAAGTCAGTCCACTTTTTGGTGATGAGATATTCCAAAGAAGTTCAAAAAGGACCCAATGGGGGGGGGGGGTTAGGTCACTTTAACCAAAAAAAAGGTTTACTTTTTCTAAAATCCCGCACCCCACCCCCCAAAATAAATCTTGCATACAGCCCTGAGTGCATGTGCCTCATTACAATATACTTAAGGCACCGGAAATTGTTATGTGTTCCAGCTAAATCTCCTTTTGATAAAAATCTGTGATCATGCTAGAGATTAGTTATATAATGCCAATTTAATAAATTTTTAAACTGTTTAAAAATCTTACCCGTGCTTTCTTGCTCTTACTGATAGTCTGAAATTAAGGAAATACAAAATGGAATTATGTAATAATGTAGTTATTATCAACAAAATCAAAGAAACCTTAAAGGGATTAGCAGCGATATTCGAGATTAATTCGAAAAATGTGGAAAACATTTCTTTTAATTATAAATCAGGAATAAGGTGTCACACTTCCATATAACTGCTTTAATGTAGAAACAAACCACCCAAATAGTGAAAAAAAAAGTATTTGAGGAAAGTTATACTGTCTACCCACCAAACAAAAATAGTGCCGCGTCTCAAAATCTTACACTAAACAGCTGATTGCGGTTTACACCAGAAAACGAATGAACCAACCATCAATAATGTTTGTGTTGAGGTTAAAACGATTGATCATGGTGCACAAATGATAACGCTTAAATGTGGGATATCACCGGGAAAGGCTTTTTGATTCAAGTCGGAATTTTTGTACGACGATAGAAATTACAGAATCAGATGAAAAGTACTGCAGTGTCTTAAGTCACGGATTTCAAGCCAACCACTGCAGGTTATGTGCGCTATTCATGCCAATAACAAAAATACAAAATATGAATTTTGATGATTTATCGATGTTTTGGATTAGCAAATTGTGCACTCCTTTAACTACTGGGCATGGTATGAACTGGAGACTATGTGACAAACTTTAATTTTGCGTTTTATAACAGTGCCCCATGGCTCCCCCAATGGACTATAAGTTTTGAAATCCGTTAAAGGTCCCTCCCAACTGCACTGCTAAAATGGATGAAAACCATCTCTGACTCAACACAGCCAATGAACTGTGTTGCTGCTGTATTGAGTCAGAGATGGTTTCATCTATTTTCACTACACTGTATTGCAATGCAGTGAACTATGAATGGACCTTTAGTCTTGTCACCCACATATTGAGGTTAACATGTTATAGCGATGAGTGTATTGTATGTGAAAAACACAGAATTTGTTTGTTCGATAGATCTATAAACAAAATTTGCCATTCATTTAAGTACAAGTACACACTATTGTCATTCATCTGCATGTTTGGCTATGTTTTAATATAGGTTAAAAGTATTTTATCTGGCCAACCCACTCTACTTCCAGTTTCAGGGTCCATACCCAGGTTTGCAGCCCTTGTGCATGGAAAGTCTGAGTACACATACTGCAAAAAAAATGTGACCTCCTCAAAGGATATTGTTCAAGGTATCACAGAAGATTAGAGATTGATGAATTCAGCAAGCGGAAGTGATTGCATGTGAAACTAATAGCACCACATACAAGGTTTTAGCTCAAAAGCCCGTAAGTTGGAACAATCAAGAGAAGGCTATTCACATGATCTTATTTTGTGCATAAAAAACTTGAAAGGATTGGAATGATAAAATTGCCTATTATATTATTACGCTGCCATCAGGAAATCTCCTCAATCATTTTGCAGGGCAGCAGAAGTTAATTAATTGAAAGTAAAGATCTTTAGGTTGGTCCTTAACATTATTTGCCTTTTGCAGATCCTTCTCATAGGTTTCTGCTGTAGATCTCAATACTGTCACTTCTGTTTGAGTACAAAGTAGAAATGAATACCAGACATCAACATGTAATTCAGCTTTCTAATCAAATCTGGCCTTATCATTCATACTATTATTTTTTGAGAGCGTATTAAAAGATACTCATGAGAAACAAAAATCCTGAAATTGAGCTCTGTGCCTCTTTTTGTTTTCATGCTACAGCAATTTTAAATTTGAGGGAGGTCATCTCAAAAACATGTACCGGTGTGAAGTTCAATATTCAGAGGGCCAGACTATAAGCAGAGAACTACACCCCTTACTTTCTCCAAACTTGGTATTCTAGATTACTTTTTGCTTGAAATTGCAAATATGTGATCAGAAAAAATGCACCTTGAATATTAAATTAATCTTCCCTTGTCTACCTGGAGAACTAAGTAGTTAAAATTTCAAAAATGCACCTTGCTCTAATTTAAAGTTATAGGGGGCCAGAAATAGCCAAAACAAAAAACACTCAGACCATTCTTTGGAGGGCCACAAGTCAAAAGGTAAAAGTGATATAGCTTCCACATTTGGGTTGGTAATAGTCAATCTTAAATACTACCTATGTGTAAAAATCTTGCACAAATATTTACTTCATTGGATGAGATATAGCTGTCACAAAAAGCAAAAAGTCAAATTTAAAATGTAACCGTGACTTGCCCCCTAAAAACCAATGTCAGACATTTTGCACCAATATGGGGTACCATAATTTAGGTGTGTATGTGACAATACTTTTTATGAATTTGAATGACAAGAGCTTTACATTTAAATACAAATTAGAAAGGCAACAGAAGAATTATTTTTATGTATTCTGCAAGTACAAAAGTAACAACTTTTGATATCAAACTTGGGAGTTGCTAATTGCAAACTTAACTGGAAAGAGTTTCCACTAACAAGGAATTTTTTGGGTCCCAAAATGTATCACCTGACTGCTGATCGCTGTAGAAGTGCCACACAATAGGATTCGTTGCCCCGGCAATCAGTCCAAACAAATCACAAGGCTTATAGCGCAGGGAATTCAAACCTTCCATAGTATAGCATGTGCCCTGTACCCTGTGATTTGTTTGGACCAATTCCTGGACAATCAAATCCTAATACGTGGCACTTCTACAGCGAGTTGACCTCACAATTCTTTTCAATCTTTCTGTGCACATGACTTACCATTTTGTAATTTTTTACACTGGTCAACCAAACTGTAGTTGGAAGTCCTCAATTCCAGAAGTTGTGCCTGAAATTCAAATTGAAAAAAAAAACACTATTACATCAATAACATAATTTGAAAGGATTTGCATTTTATTTGCAAGAGGACGAGTCTTTATTTATGCCAGGGAGAGGGATGAATCCAAAATTTTTGTGAGTGAGAGCGGAATATAACAATTTTGTACAGTGGTCAATGAGCTGTATTTACAAAATCTGGTTACAACTTACAACCAGCCTGTCCTAAAAAATCTTGAAATTTGCATAACTTTGCATAAACTAGCATACACTTTTCATATGCTTTGCTGTACTAAATGGAATAAAATGCAATACAAAGGAGGAATGTTAGGGAGAAATGATTTTTTTTTACCCTAAAGCTGTAGTTTGTACATATGTGACACAATCAAGCGATATGAGTCATTATCCGAAGTATTCAATTTTGAGTTTTTAATTTTAGCTAGTGGCCCATTCAAGATGCTACATTTTGATTCAAATCCCATTACAATTGGATATATGGTTCCAAAGATATGATAAAATTCTTGCCTTTCTAAAACAATGCAATACATAAAGATTTACCACCTAATTTGTTTTACAACTCAAAAGCAATATTATTGACATCCGACTCATTTCCTTTAATGTCACATATGAATGGACAATTTACACCTAATGTATATGTATGGAATAAGAATTTTTATTTTTATTATTTTTTTTTTTTCTTAATTTTTGGAACTTCTTTTGCCTAGGGAACAAATTCAGTGATCAACACTGTTCTTAAACTTTGCCCAAAGGTCAAACATAATACATCAAAATTAATATCATAGAGGGAAAAAAATACTCATACAATAATACAAAATAATTTATATACATTTAAAAGTTTGACCTTGTTTGACCTTTGTTTATTACAGTCACGTGGTCAACTAACAACCGGATCACTATTACAATCTTACATCTATAATTATTCATCTGCACCCTCATTATCCACCAGTCCTTGGTGGTAATAATGCACAGAATAAAATTAGTCCCTTCAATAGCGAGTACTTTTAAGGTCATAAACCTTTAAGATTTGTTGTATTTCATTATAATTTAAAGGTCCCAGGAAATGCAAATAGAATTGATGTGGTTTGTGTCAGGTCTACAAGGAGGGACGAGAAAGCATTCAATATTTGGGTTGGTGATGACATCATTAGTGAAACTCTTGATTTTTCAGTGAGGAGTAACTAGAAAAATTCCCGGTGATGGTTGTGAATCTATTCATGGCACTGACGGAAAATCAAGAGTTCACAATGATGTCCACTGTAGTTGTTGTTTTGTGGCCTGTTATTGGAATGGAAGCCCCGTAAAGATTTGGAATAGGTTTATCATCTCATTTCCTGGGACCTTTAAAGCTTTCCAACCTTGAAAGCCAGATTATTTTTAATATAAGCTCAAAAATATAATCGCCATTCATATCTCATCAACAGACCACTCTGCAGACTGCAGCAGCAAAATTCAATGCAATGTTGCCATTGGTATTGCATGTTTAACACATGGCTGCCTTTTTGCTCTTAGGATTGCCAATGGCTTTCCCTTTTTATTCTATATTTCTTTGATAGACCACTGGCACCATTTTGATCTATAACTCCTTTTGCCATACTGGAACTAGGAAAATTTTGGTTTATTCAGTAAAAATACATTGCGGTCCTTGGACCGCTAGTGTCGCCTGTTGTCGCTGTTTGTGAATGATAGGCCTCGTATGACCCTTTATATGTCAACTTTGACCAAATAAACAAATGAGGGTTTCCGTGTAATATCCAAAAACCAAGTTTTGGTTCCAACTGAAATTGAGGTCACATGACCATTGACCATGGTATGTGACCTTTGACCTCATCAACAAATGAGGGATCCCATGTTGCACCTATGACTAAAGTTTGGTTTAAATCCATCTAAGTATGTGAATATTAAAGGCAAATGTTAACCCATTTTCACAATAACAGACTACATTAACAACAAACTTCACCAACAGACATCAACAGACTACAACAACAACAACAGTGGACAAACTGATCACTATGTGTCTTCCTGCCTCAAGGCAGGCGACACAATTACCACTTGCATTAAAATTTCATACAGCGGAGGAGTATAGCACAGTGGTTAAGGTCTTTGCCTCTGGTGCAGAAGGTCCTAGGTTCAAATCTCAGTACGACCATGAAAAATCAAATCATCTGCTCTCCCCATGGTTGCATCTGAAATTTGTGGGGGCAGATGAGCCATGACAAAGATCTCGCTACACTCTATTCTAATAGTATAATTTCATACTGGCGTGCTATCTGTGGCACCCAGTTGTCAGCATAATCACCATGATTAAAGCTGTTAATGCCAAGATATAACTGACATAAAAGAAATGCACAAAAACACTGCTTTTTTATTCCTTAAAAAGGAAGTGGCTTCACATAATGTGCCAATAATAATTATCTTGACTACAATAACTTCAGCTAACTATGCCTTTTTAAAGTAGGGCAAACACAATATGATGGTCAAAGCAGTAAAATTCATACCAGGAATTTAACTAAAGACGCTCTCAGTGATTTTACTGATTTACTCACAGAGTTCAAAATATTTGACAGATGGTGACATGTTCGTAATTTCATTCCAACCCGCAATACAGCGTGTTATGGATTAATGAAACACAAAGACAACAGAGGGAATTTGTCATTTCCACTCCTTGACCTTACTTTGACTAAACATAACAGAACACACTCGGTGGGGAACAATATGATCATATGATGTGGACATGCAATTATGTACATATGCAAAAAAAAAACAGGATGTTTTTTTTTTAAAAATTGAGGGTGCCATCCTCTGGAAATCTCCGAGTCAGTCTTACGCTTCTTTTGCTATCTCAGTTTGAAAACCATTTTTTAGCATAGTTTTTTAATGAACATTCTGTACTATATCGGGGTTGACCAACAGGAAGGACGAACTCAAACTGAATAGGAAAAATATTAAAGAATTTATTTAATTTGCCGTAATACTGCTTTTGAGAAATGCGATGAGTTAATATTTTCTACTAGCAAACTCTATATCATATCACAAATGAAAACATTCTCATAAAGCTCATATATGGTACTGTAAGCAAGCATTATATAAATAAAGAACAATTTTTAATTAAGAACAGCAGAGTTAAAGAAATTCTTTAATATTTCTTTTCAGTTTGAGTTATGTCTTTCTGTTTGTCAACCCTCGATATATGCTACATGCTATGAAAATAAATTACTGAGCACATATCAAGTAGTTTCATGGAAAATTGGATTACATGAACCATAAAAATGAATTAGAAACATCAGATCTGACCGTGCACAATTTAACATTTGTGCTTGAGCTTGTGGTCAGCACAGTACATAGATTGAATCCATGGTTGGCTTACAGTCCAGCATGGAAGCTTTAATTTGAAAACTGCAACACACGTTTTATAAAATAATCCAAATGCACTGACATTGGAAAGAGGTACAGGTATGTGCGGCCCTTAAGACCCCCATTTCACGTCTCTCCAGCAGTTCCCATGACCCCCAGTTGAAGCATAATTCAGTTCTTAAGGTCCCCTTTTCAGAAATTTTTGGCCTCAGAAGCTGAATTTTAGCCAAATTTCAGCTCCCAAGCCTGCAAATTTCTCAAAATTTCAGTTCCCAAGCCCCTCCTTTTGGAGACAAAATCAGTTCACAAGCCCACAAGTTAGGAAATCGGGTCCGCACATTCCTACCTGAAAAAAAGTTGAGTGCCCCCCCAGGGCTCTTATGTTTTCATTGCAATCTCTAACTCTAAATAAATAACTACTAAAGTAAAATTTTACACCTGGAGTGGGTATCAAACTCACGACATATGAATTACAAGACGAGCGCCAACATATGCACAAAATGCAACCCGAGCCGGCAGAAAATCATTCTTTTGTAATACTTATACACACTTTAATGGAATAAAGTGCCGCTATGAGACAAGTTGAAAATATATGCTCCAGGAGCAGGTTATCGGGCCAAAATCTCACATTAGCTGTCATATGTGCTATAAAATATCAATTTTCAGAAGAAAAATATTTTAATTTCTAAAATGGCCATCAGGCAGGAAAGGATTTTTAAAGTGGATCTGGATTTAAGTTGCTCCAATAATTAAAGCGGTTAAAGCCCCATCACATTAGAGTGTATGTGAGTGGATAGCATTAAAAGCCGACTCAGAGATTTCCTGAGGATGGCGCCCTCAATTTTGTGACAAATCGTTATTTTGTATGTAAACATAATGCCTGTACACATTGCTAAGCTCAATAGCTGTCCTTCATAAAGAAAGTCACAACTTTCTTTTTAAATTCTGGATCTAGAAAATCACAACTTTGTTTTTAAATTCTAGAACTATTAAATCCTTTTAGTACTGTAAATGTTTTCTACATAGGAAAACAACAAAATCTTTTCATCTCAACATTGGGATTTAGCATTTAGGTGCATGACTATCTTTAGTTCCAGTTGATTATTTTTAATTTATACACAGGCTTCTAAAGTAGTCTCATGGGAATATTGGTAGTGGCGATCCTCACTCACCTGCATCTCAGATTACACTGTTGAGCACACCCACGATGCCATACGATCGAGCTAAACCACGCCCCTAGGTCATGCAGGTCAGTCAAGTCATTGTTCCAGTGATTGTTGTACTGGAGCTCTGGGCGTGGCTATCGTAAACTGAGACTAAAGTTTCAATTTTTTCATATTTCCGGGCAATTAGCAGAATTGTCAAAAGGTATAGCATTATTAGTAATGGTTTTCCTTCCTAATCATGTATATATTTTAAAGATCAAGATCTTCAGAGGTGCAAAATCAATCAACAAAGCGGCCGTGTATCACAGTGATCATGTGTGTGTGGGATGCCGAATTTTGTAATGTAGCTGGTAATGTAGCAGACGACATTACCAGCGCATGGCCTATTCGGCTACAGTGAGTTCATGGTTTAGGCCTGTACTTAAAGCATTATAATAGATGTTGATACAATGGGTTTTATGGTGTGATTCAGGTGTAGGAAGTCGGATTTTCAGTGTCATGGAGGATGGATGGGGTGGGCGGAGCCTGAGGGTGGGGCCTATGGATATGATTTTGTGAATCATCAAAATGGGTGGAAGTGTGGGTGGGTTTTGTTGTTACAACTTCTGTATCCCCCTTATCCATCTGGCTTAAAAAAATTATCAGATTCTTGTAGCCCTAGTACCTACTCACCTTTTGGGATAAGGACAAGTTTTTTTTGAGTGTTTCAATTTTCTTAAATTATAGTGTTTTCAATCCTGAAATGTTGATGTATGGTATGGCTAATTGTGGTATTAATTAAACACAGTCACTTTTATGCTAATAAAGACCTCTAGGGGGTCTATTCCATGTCAAATAAAAATAAAAAATGCCTCACCATTTTTTGGATGCGGTCATTTAGTCAAAACAATTACAAAAAAATGCCTTCCCTCCTCACTTTTCAGAGGCCACTACTACGAGAATTTAAGAGGCCTTAAGTTATCCTCTTGGCTTGAAAAAGCCATGGGGATTTTGCAAAGTCCTGCAGATTATGTGCGTGTGTGTTTATGTGTGTGTGTTTGTGTGCGTGCGTGTTAGGTTTACTGGTTTGTGCTGTATCTTTGAAATGGTACATAATGAAATTATAGTTAAATCCTCACCAGAGGGTATTGCTTAATCTTGTAGTGTCATAAAATTGTAAAAAGTTTATTTCTTGTCAAATGTTTTGATAATATAAATAACAACAACAACAACTTCATTTAATATAGGAATGGGAGTGAGGTTCCTTTTGCCAATGGCCGTACAAATAGTTGTCAAATGTTGGATTGTCTTTCAGCTTAAAAAAAAATAGTTTGCATTGTTTTGTTTTGTAAACACCCCCCCAAAAAAAAGAAAAATATTTTGTTTGCAGCTCCCACTGGTGTTTGCTCCCATTTTAAGAAAAAAATCTTTTTTTTGTCATTTAAGTACATTTCATGGCATGAAAAAAAAATCGGAATATTTTGTCAACAATTCACATGTACATGTTAGCACATGTACACCAAGGTGTGGGGGGTTCCTATTGGACCCCCAAAATTTGTTTTTACGCTGCCCCACCCCCTTCCCCCGGCAATAACGGGAGTGAAAAACCCTTGGTCACTTAAGTGCTAATTAAACCAGTGGCGACGTCTAAAATTGGGATTTCTTGGCCACCCTCCCCCTAGGCAACTTGTTCGTTTTTTTTATTAGTAGTAACCAGCGAAAATAATTGGTTTTACACCGATCGAAATAAATTACCGGGGACATCATCATGGCCTTGATTCAGCGCAGGCAGATTCACGCAATAATAGCGAGTATAGTGCATATATCGCTTTTGCATCTTCCGGGTGACTCGCAGAGGTCTGTAAACTATGTAATATTTACTATTATGAATATTAGCAGCAATAGCAGAGCTGAGAAACAATGAGTAATACAAATGAATAACGCTTGTGTGCAGAGCTGAATTGGTTGCTGAATTTGGCACACGCAGCAGACGGTTTTCGAAGTTCAGAATCACATTTATGCATTGCGCTTGCGTATTGACCCTGTCAATCTCGTATATCGCATGAATAATGCAACACGAATGCGACCGAAGTGTTTCCGAAAGTGGTCGAACATGTGGTCGAACCACTGACCCATGGACGTCACAAAGAGCGGGTCATTTGAAATTTCCATTTAGCGTGATTAGCGTTAATTAGTTCGGACTCTGCACACGTGTGAGATGGACACTGTGCACTTTTAAGGCTGGTGGACAGATCAGATTTCCTCCAAATAAACATTGCAAATTTTGCAGAAACCAGGTAACAGATTGACTTCATTTAAACTGTGTTATGCTTTGGGAGTAGTGCTCTTTCTAATGAATCTACTTTCAAGTATTATAAAAGGCAATTGGCAATTTTATTTTTCTAACTATCTAAAGTGATTTGAGTCAGCTATAAAACCATAGACTATGGCAAAGAGGATCTCAAATTCAACAACACTTCCTATCTCTTGTACAGGAGTTTAGCATTGTTAATTCATTATCAACTTCCATGTTGACATGGAAATAAATGCGCCTCGCCTTGCGATGTGGCAGGGCCGTACGCAGGATTTATTTTGGGGGGGTGCGGGACTTCAAAAAAGTGGACCTTTTTCCGAAAAAAAATTGACCTTTTTTGGTGAAAGTGGACCTAACCCCCTAAAATGGTCTTTTTTGGGGGCTTTTTGAACATTTTTTTCAACAAAAAGTGGACTTTGGTGTCAAAATTTCACTAAATTTTTGACTTTTTATCAAAAATATTCAGCAAAAAGTGGACCTTTTGCCCCTTTTTTTGAATTGGCGACAACAGTGGCAATACTAGCGCCATTACTCAACATGTGAAAGCAAATTGTAGATGTATATTTTGTTTATTTCTAAGCCTTTTTTTGCAAAACACTGTCGATGATTTGTATTATAAGGACATTAGTAACAACTTGGGTGAGTAATTTTTATCCGAGTTGTAAATTCAGTAAATCTGCTGCTACACGTTTTTAAGTACACTGCTCTGCAAACCTAAAATAGAGCGGTCCATAACAAAAACGTCATTCCGATTAAAGAATGCGTCTGATTTGCTTGTATATTTAGGGTTGCATTGCGAACTAATTTGAATTGTCGAACTGTCAAATTTTCAACACACTATGCTCCTCTGTCCACAGAATTTTAAAGTTTTCAGAAAGAGTGGTTGTTGTTGAAAGGGGTTCAAACATGTTACAGAGTGGTTCATCACAAATCGACAACTCTGCATCTGATCATGCGTCGGCGTTTAGCTGCCCGAGGCTGAGCTCGCCTGATTTGTAAACACATGACATGGATACATCATTGTTGATTTGTGATGAATACCCCCAAACTACACCACTGCCATTGATTGGCTGGCGGTCGGCTCAATTACACATCACTTGCCAGGCACAATTCAATGATCAATGACTCAACTCATACTCAACTCTAGTCCTGCTGAGCATGACTTCGGGTTGCTTTGTACATTCACTTCTGTTATTAACTTTAATGAACCCGAAGTCATGCCAAGTCTGTACTGTTTTAACAACCTTTAAGGTTTTCAATTTATAAACTCACCTAAATCACTCCAAAATGGTCCGAATTACCCGACTGTTGACTCACTTTTATCTTGACATACTCTACAATACTGTTGGACCTGTATTTTTCACTGACTCACACTAAAATGATCAAAATTTCGTGATTTTCAGCAGGTATGCGATCTTACGTTTTCAGTCTAAGTCTCAAATCAAATTGCATGGGTCAGGGGTCAAGATGTAAAGGTCAGTGGTGGGAACATGTGCTTTGGCACCAAAACAAAAATTAATCTCTTGACATGCTTGATGAGACCGACATCTATCGCGCGCTAAATGTCGGATAACGTCTTGTTGTAACCATGATTGGAAAAGAGACTACGATACCTATCTGTCATGAATAATCGATCCATAGTTTCAATGCTATACATCGATAAGTCTTAGTGCAAAGCGCATGCGTTTAATGTGGACATAATAAACATGGCGAGATTTATTCACACCAGGTACATGGAATATCGACAAAAATGTTAAATTAATGAACCACGAACACGTCAGATTTTGACATCGAATGTGCAAAAGGAAAACTAGCATACTCAAGAACACGTCCGTAGCTGATTTTTAGATCAGAGCATCGTAAGTACGTCACAAGCGGTAATTTTGAGTTGTGAGAATCACTTTTTTCACACCACACTGTTAAACGGATTCAAAACTACGAGCATCTTGTTGTAACCTCAGGTCAGAGATACGATAATGTCCAGTGATAAAAGTAACGTCAGACCTGAGCCTGAGGTTACAATTGGAACTAACTGACTCATGATTTCTGAACTTGAAAAAAATTGATCCATGATTAGCTACACGTCATAAGTATCTAAATCTATCCAATTGATAATATCAATTTATTAATGTATGCTGGAAAATGTATTATAGGTGTACCATTTCATAACGTAGTGCTTCTACTAAATCTAAACAAGTTTACTCTGTTACGCACAATACAGCTGTGGCGAAGGTGCCAAATTCTGCAGTCTGTCAAAAATAAACATTGCTGGAAATCTAGACTAACAAGGAATTCCAGGTCTCTTCGGCAATAAATTTTGTTTTAAAAGGTCTATGTCGTACTTTCGATACATTTTAGAACGCTGAAACATTCATACACTTATTGAGTGTTTGTTCCTTAGACCAAAAAAACAAACCTGCATTCGCTGAAACTCTTCGTCTGACATGCCTGCCCATCTTGAATCCCTATCTGCCTCTGACGTCACGCCCCTTTTTACGATGTAATTCTGTTCACTTCCTCACCGGCCACCCACTCCTTGCTTTACATAAAATTATAACAGATGATTTCCAGGCAATCATAACCTTTCTCTTTTCTGACTAAGAACCATTTTTTCCAACTTTTCCTTTGCGAGTCGATGTAATTTTATCAATACTTGAGTACTTCATTTGAAGTGTTTTTCATTTAGAAGTCGGAGCATCACGAGAAACAAATAAGATTTTGTTTCAGAGGTACTACAAGTCTCCGCAAAGGTTACATTAAAACTAAATAAACCTTTATATACTCGTTTGTTTTCAAGTATGAAATTACTAACTGTTAGTATTAGCTAATATTAAAAGCTATTAAAACCCTTATCTTTTATTCCATCTACCTATTTCTCTCATTATTAGTTGGTAATTTTTTAGCTAGAGTAGGCTCATGTAACCAACTAAGCATTTGTAAGAGCCCAGACCTTTTGACTTATTAGCCAAAACCAACCTAAACCCAATTAAACAGTTTCTTATATTGTAACTGTTAGCGTATGGGAACTGAAATCTAACAATATTCCCACCACTTTAAAAATCCGTATGGAGTGATTGATTAATTGATTGATTGATTGAATGATTGTATGAATGATTGATTGATTGATTTGATGAATATTGATCGATTGATGTTAATGATTGATTGATTGATTGATTATTGATTGATGTGCTTGATTGATTGATGATGATTGATTGATTGATTGATGATTGACGGACTGACGACGGACTGACGGAGGACGGACGGTCTGACGGCGAGCGGGCTGGCGGGCGGGTGGTGGGTGGGTGGGTGGGTGGGTGGGTTGGTGGGTTTGGTTTGTTGTGACCGTATGGTGAAAATGATATGAATTATGTTAGTCCAAAGTTCTTTAACATATGTAGAGTAAATTACAATGCAATATATAGAAAATTGGTGTATATATATAGGCCCGGGGCCACTTGTATGCAAGGTGATATCATGCTCGTGTACAACGCGTAATTAGGGTCTTTTTTTGAGACCAGCGATGTACGCGCGTCCTTGTTTAAGGGTAGTCAAAATCATCAAAAATGCAAAATTAGGTAGGCCTTTTCACTGTCAAAAACGTTTTTTAAATGGTTGATATTTTGAATACTTGTAAAAAATACATAAAAATGCTGGAAATAGTGTGTTTTGTTCCGATTTCTCCTGATTTCAATGGTAGATCCCCGAGTGATTTTACCAGTTTCGGCCCTTATTTTAGCGGTATTTTCTCTATGTTTGTTCGTCGTCTCCCCACGCATACAGCATTTATAACTTAGGATTTTTCATTTCTCTTTGTGACTGATCGTTACAAGTATAATGTGCGCAGAACTTCCCGAATTAGGTCTGTCTAATCAGTGGCGTATCTTTGGGGGGAGCAAGGGGGCGCTTTCCCCCCGGGTGGCCAGAGGGGGCGCCAAAAGAAGGCAAATAGAAAGGAAAGGGAAAGAAAAAGGGAAAGGAAAGGAAAGGAAAGGGAAATGAAAGGAAAGGGAGACAGAAAGCAAATTAGAGAAGGGGAACAATGGAATGATAAGGGGAAGGGGGAGATAGAATGGTGTTATATGGAGCCTTCCATTTTTCTGATTAAACTTTTAACCTATATTTTCTCATTTTATATATGATAAAAGATTTCTACGGGAAAATTACTTTGTTTACTATAAAAGAGAGAAAGGGAATACCCCTATTTGTTTTGTTTTGCTAAGTGCACCTGTTCAGATTGCACAATAAGGGAGATGGGGAATTCCCCAAGATGTAACTTCTAAACTGAGTCAACTTGTTTATGCTTCAGATTGTAAGATCAGGGAATTTCCCCACCAAGTTTAGTATGGAATGGTGTGATTCAGTTATTTTTATGCATTATGATGATGTAGTGCTTATTGTTAGAAGGGAAATCAGTCTGAGAAGTTAAATAGTAGTTGTGACTGTAAGACTAGGCCAGTAGTTGAAATCAGAGCTACACCATTGCAGAGCTCTGGAGCTATCATATAATTATAGCTAGTTTAATCTACAGAATGGTATATTTGAGTTCTACATCTGTGCCATGATTTAATATTTTGGATGCGCCGGGAGCTTGATCGCTAAATTGTCTGCTGTCGTCTTTTAGCCAAAGAGCTGTCATTTTTGGAATCAAAAAGGGATTCCGGTTTGTGGTCTATAGGAGGACATGCGACAGACTGAGGTGGTATAATACCTGATTTAATTATTGTGGAACTTTAGTGTCCGTACGAGGAAAGCCCGTCGTCTTGAACTGCTGGACAAGATTACCTTCAGGACTGATAAGATTCCCATGGATTACTTACCGAGAGTTTGTATGAACTTGTGCGCTGTCATTTTGAGTCTTCGCTGGAGGACAGATCGTGGGAACTGCAACGCTCCATGGTGGACATCAGTGGACCATTCTTGTTAACAAATTAAGTATACACTAATTGTGGTGTAATTGTGTATTTTGATCTATGTACTGTGTTTTGGACATACAATTCTTGAACAATTCCAATCATTAAAATCGGTTATATTATCTTCATTTCACATGTGCACAAAGCTCATTTTGTTTGTGTTTTGAAGTATTTCCGACCTTTGACGCCTACGAGCCTTCTACATGGGAGGAGAGGACATGAAAAGGGGAAGGTGGCATTACAAAGGATGGAACTTTAAGGAAAGGCTAAGAAGCGCCAAAATGTGCAACCATAAGGAGAAAAGAGAACGTATAAAAATAGTAAAGGAAGGGGCGCCCAAAAGCACTTAGAGTATAAGAAAAGCAAGTAATAGAGAAACGAAGGGGGGGGGGTGGGGTGGGGTTTGGGGGGGTTTGATAAGGTGCAGCAAAAAAGAGAAAAGAAAAACGAAAAGGAAAGGGGCGCCAAAATGAACCAAGGAAGGGGAAAAAGAGAAGAAAACATAAGGGTCGTCAAAAAGGAAAAAATAGGCCTTCAAGGTTGAAGAAAGTTTAAGGAAGTAAAGGTGCCTAAATAGCAAAATAATGGAGCTAACGAAAAGTAAAGGGCGTTCACAAACTGATAAAAAAAAACCAATAGGGTTTTTAAATAGTTTAAAGGAAATCGGACGCAAAGAATAGCAAATGAAAATGGAAAAGGTTGAAAAACATAGGAAAGGGGCGCGAAAACATCAACTTAAATGGGCAGAAAAAGTTGATATTAGAAATAAAAGGGGTGTCAAAACAGAATAGACGGAAAGTAGTTGAACAAAAGTTTAAGGGGTGCAAAAAGTAAATCTAAAATCAATGAGAATGTATCTACATTCATTCATGAACAACATCTAATTTATGACCACGTTCTCAGCCCTTCGTTGGCGTTAATTTGCGTCCTGTTTTCTTGAAAAAGCTAGTTGTTCGGAATTTGGAACTACAACTGTTATTTATCACTTGCAGGGGCGTTCCCAGACAAAACTCCATTTGCGCGACATCATTTCAAACATTTTCCGGGTCGCTACGCTCGCCAAAAAAAGACTATGTACGTTTATGCATATACAACAAGACGTTCTAAGGTGCGCCATTTTCAATTTCCACAGGGGCGCCAAAAGGTCACCCTCAGTTTGCCCCCTGGTATGTCATTCCTGGATACGCCCCTGCTAATTTATGTCAATCAAAACAGTTCATGAATATTCATTGCGGGTTTTAGTTCAATGAAATGACTTAATTGCATAATGAAAAAACTGTCAATAATTACGATATCCGACAACTCATTAATTTCTAAGAAATAAGGACAACTTTAAAAAGACTTGAAATTAAATGTAATGGATTACATTGTAAACTTATTAGGCCAAGATAATGCACAAATGGATATAAAATACGAAATCATTGAATAAATATTTCCTTTATCATCAGGCCATACAGCCCGATGTTTAGTTGTATGGTTAAAGCACACTTTTATGAGCGCGTGTTTTAAGGTAGCACACTTATGTCAAATACTTGTTTAGGGTGTATTTTTTTAACTTGTCATGCAAATTACTTGTTTTAGGATAGTAAAATTAAACGAAAACACTTGTTAAGGTAGCACAATCAAACCCAAAGTCCTTTTTTGGGAGCAAATCACCCCGCCAAACTACGTGCTTAGGGTGGTTTTTCTTGCAAGTGTAAA
Source organism: Ophioderma brevispina (assembly GCA_023653785.1). NCBI lineage: Eukaryota > Metazoa > Echinodermata > Ophiuroidea > Amphilepidida > Ophiodermatidae > Ophioderma > Ophioderma brevispina. Next base: position 41,740 of record JAMKCH010044292.1, on the reverse strand, counting down.
CGAGCTTAGGGTCCGTTTTGGAAGCCAAACGAGGCATGATATCCACCTTGAAATACAAGTGGCCCCACGGATATAGGCTATTATAAAAGAATTGCAAAGGTATACAGTGATGATCACAAGACCGGGAGTCAAATTGTACCGAAACTATCCTTCCCACAGTGCATTAGATGAAGTAGGCCTAAGGTGAACTCAACACGATTGACGGAGGATGATGTTTTGCGCAAACTTAAAGGGGTGACCCGATTTAATTATACAAAGTTTTCCATCTTGATTGAATTACCATGACCCAAAAACTTCCGGTAAAGTTTCGCGCACTTAGTTCAGTCCGTTTTGATGTAGGGCTAAACCATATTGTACCACGCGGGTGTTGTAATACAATGATTATTGGTCGACAAAAAGGGGTCACATTCTCGCTAAATTTAGTCCCTAAGATTTCACGGTAAATCAAAAAAATATAGTTCTTCAACACCAACATTTTACTGACCACTTTAGTAAAATCGTGGGGGTTCTGGGGACGACACTATTATAGCGATAGGGCCACAGACATTTAAAACAATTCAATGTAATAAACAATAATGTTTCCCAGTTAATTTGGTACGCGAGGTAATTGGGTTTTATTAAAACACACAACTTCCAGTCACTTAGTTAACAATGTGAAATTCCAAATATTGGTATTAGTTCGGATCACTCGATTGTTACCACTAAATTTCAACTGATGTTCCAAAAAGAGGAAGGGTTGGCAATTTTCAATTTCAAGTTTATTGACATAGGCCTCTGGCCCCAATCATCATAGCACATAATACTAAATTATATCTTACAGAGGGTGGTGAACAAATGATAATATTCATGTCGACTTTTTAAGAGCTAATAGATAAAATTTACCAACAATGGTGACCTGCCTTTTTTCATCACTTGTCAGAATTGGTTTTGAATGTAATATGAGTAGGATATCTTTGGTAATAGAGGAAGCAGTTTACATACTCTATATCATGATAAATGGGCACACCATAAGAAAATGGTATTCAGTGTTCTCAAATAGCATTTAAGTCACAACGAACTCAAACACGATTTTCGACTGGAGTACCCATATATCGACGACCATAGTGGAATAGCAAGTGGGAGGTTACCACATCTGAAGTCTACGTACACGCTTTGCGAAAACACATTGGATCGTAATTACTAATCAAGTATGACGCACTTTTCAAGTGTATCTTTAATAATCTTATAACATGCGGTAACGATCACTACTTGCTATTCGTTCTCGCCATTGTTGAATTGAACTTCTGACACCTATCTTTGAAAATGTTCGATGAAAATACTTAAATTACCTACACCCTGTTGGTTACCAAACTTCACCAAAGCCCATTGTAAAAGAAAGAGTTTTTTACTCTGCCACCCAAAATCAATTATTTTCATCAAAAAATTAAATTTGCATTTGGTAACATTGGTATAACATATCTTTAAAAATGCAAAATTCAAAAAACAAAAAAACACGCGTTTTTTTTTTAAAAAATCGGAAATTATGAGGTTATGTCTACCTAGTTCAGCCCGTACACATCATTTAGGTGTATTCTATTTTCATTAAAAAAACAAAATTTTTTGCAAAAACCTGTGTACCTTTCCAAACGTCAGCCCTTCATGAAAGCCCCAAACTTCAGCACCATAGTGGAGTATATGCATGATTTTTTCGTGTCAAATACTTGTTATAAACAAAAATAGGCAAGTGACCTATTTTGAGGCAAGTTGTGTTTTAAGGCAAAAAAAGCTTTGTCTTGGTCAGACAATCTTTTTGTGTAATATTCCATTGCCGTTACTTGTAACTTTCACACCAAGGTATTTGTATACATTATTTTTTATCAAAGGTGTACCATTCATAGTCCATTGTTCGTTCCTAGCGGAAACATAACCTTTCTTAAAACAACCACATTTGTTTTGTGCATGTGTTAATAGTAAGCTTTCATTTTTGACAATATTGATGGAGTTTTTGTCAAAGTGGTCTGAAATCTTCCCGCATTACCAAGATTACCAAATCTCAGCATACAGTAAACAGCGAATATTACAATTATTGGTGAAAAAGCCCTGACGCCTGTGTGATTAGAGTTCTTAATTTTCGATGTCATTCAGGAAGAAAGCAAATAAAGGGTGCTGATAATACATCCTTGACCGCAGACCGGTATTACAAATAAAAGAAGCTGTAATACCATATTGCCGTTTTTGATACAACAACTGAATTAAATTGTTCTCCATAGCTTTAAGTAATTAAATATATGACCGGTGAAGCCTTGACTTCTTCATTTTTCAAATAAATGTTCACGTGATACGAATCCAATGCACTTTTTAAATCAACGAAATACAATATACTTTGCCTCTTTTCTTACTAAGAGCCTTGGCTTACAATAGAATCTAAAACAAAAATTGTTATCAGAGTACAAGATCCTTTCCTAAAACCATCTTTTGTGTTTCGCTCAAAATACTGTTATCATTAATCCATTGAGTTAGATGGTCTGCAAGTTTAATTTTAGTGAAACACTTTTACTCATTGCAGGTAACAAAGTGATAGCTCGTAATGAGAAGGGTCCATTTACATCACTTTTTTATACATTGACATATAATACCAGTGGAACCAATTTAAAAAGGAAATTAAAAGATTCCATCATACAATTCAAGAGTTTGGTAAGTAGTTCGGCGAGTACATGAGGGGCATTTTTAATAAATTCACTTGTAGCCTGTTCAATGCCAGCAGCTTTATTATTTTTTAAAATTTTGATTGGCATTTTCAACCTCACTTTGCTCAACTATCTTGTTAACCTCCTCAGATCATTGACTATCATCCACCTCTTCATTAACCTCGATGTCAAGTACAATATTTTCTTGATTAAAGGCTGAAAAGAATGTGTGACCTCACATCTCATCTCTAATTTCACGTTTTTGGTTATCTCAGAAGTTTTTGTTTACTATTTCAAAAAGTTCCAAAATCCTTTGGGATCTTTACTTGTGAATTGTTAGCAAGTATACTATTCTGCATTTGCTTCTGATAAGCATATCTTTTTCTCTCAAAAAGCATTTTATAGTCACGCTTAAGTCTTAAAATTCCTTAAGAAGAATATATTATAAACGCTAACTTTCCTAAGATCACATTTCCACTTACCTTTCTTAACGTAGCCTCCTTATCATGCCATTTCGCACCTCTCTTTGTACAGCGTTTCCTTTTTCCGTTTCAAAAGGCATTATACAATGTGATATCTAAAAATTTGCATGATATTTTATATTCAAAATACGTTGGTTCACCATCATTATCAAGGCACTCATCAATAATTATTTGTAACCTCATATGTACTCCACATTTGTTTATATCATTAGCCTGTCAGTACCCACCTAATAACAGTAACCTTTCATTTATACCTTCAGTATCATCGTTTTCGTCGATCAGTAAAATTCCCTGCCATTAATTCTCACATATCAATTCTAATCGCACACGTTTGCCTTTGCTTGAACGTAAGTTATTCGCCAATCCCCCTTATCTTTAAACGCTACCATTTTCTTACGGTATTAGTTGATTTGCACAAATTAAGGAGTTTTAATACCATTTGTTATTACATATACTATCACGGTTAGCTCTGTGTTCAGTATAATTAAGCGAATATTAATTTCTGGAAAGTTGAATTAAAATGATTATCAATGTCAATAAAGTCGGGTAAAATGCCCGTACGTGAATTGAATTCGCCAACAATCATAAAGTACAGTCATCACCCCTTTTCATTCAATAAGCCCCATATCTTCTTCAATGAATTAAAACATCTTCTTTGGCATTACACGATTTCGTGTATGTAAACAATACCAATTACTACTATTACTTGTTATCACAATACCGCTATCAATCCAAATTACATCGTAAGATTCATGATCATATTACATTGGTGCAAGTCTTAGCAAAATACACTTATACCACCTGAATTACGAATATCATTTGGTTTTCTTTGACGACAGTGCCTGAAAGTCATATTATAACCATCAATCGTATATTGATTCTCGTAATCAGTCCCATGTTTCAACGAAAGCGATAACATCAAAATCACAACTTGTAAGTCAATAAAATCAGAATCGTCCATTTTGGAACTTAAACCATTCACATTCCATACAATAAAGGACAGGTCCTTATCTAGAACGTCCTACTGTCATAATGCTGTCATCACTATCATTATTATAATCGGGATGATCATCGCCCTCACTGGAACTAGTATCAGAGTATCAATACCAATTGGATTTACTATCAAGTTATCATATTATCATTATGGTCATTACCACTTATACCATTGTTTTTTTGGCGACTCGTATCAGTGGGCAATAAGATTATCATCTATTTCCATTATATTTCTCACTGTCATATCATAATTTGTCAAATTAACACTAACACACTGTCACATTTGCCATCATTAGCATATTTTTCAGTAATATGAGCCATTACCATTTGCCCCTTTTACCACTCGTATTGACACCATTACAATTGCATTATAATTCATATCATCAGCATCATTGATACATTTTTAGAGCCACTCAATGTTTTAACACCAACTGTTTTCATCATAGAATAACACTTAACATCATAATTGATATCATCCAAATCATTACACCATTTTTAAACACCCATATCACTACCACTGGCTTTGGTTTCACCAACAGAGTAAGGCAAGTGTCACTAGCAAAGCAATTATCACACCACCAATTACACCACTCTATATCACACTTAACATCATAATTCATATCATCAAATAATTAACACACCATTTTTAACACCAATATCACTACCATGCTGTTCACCAACAGAGTAGCATTGTCACTATAAATCACATTATCGCCACCATTTCACCAAAAACCCTTTTATCACTCAATATCAGCACCATTAACTGTTTCATCAATAGAATAACAATTTTCATTATAATTCACAACATCATCAACATAGCACACGTTTGACCACTCATAATTAACAAATCATTAGCTGTTTCATCAAGAGAATAACATTATCAATTATAATTCACAGCATCATCAACGTTACCCATTAACACCGTTTAAACCACTCATATTAACATCATTAGCTGTTTCAGATCAACAGATAACCATTATCATTATAATTCACACATCATTAATATTGAACCGTTTTGACCACTCATATCAACATACTTAACTGTTTTCATCAACAAATAACATTTTATCATTATAATTCAATCATCTTCCTGAATCACCATCAACATCCCTTTTCCCATCACAGTCATCAGCATGATCATTAGCACTCTCCACCAAATACCTGATATCATTATAAGTTAACTTGTCATCATCATATTCTCACCCTAGAACCAGTAGGCCTATATCTCATCATTATCCATAACAAAACACCGTCCCAAGTAAATCATTACAGCTTTTCTCAGTGCATCCATCTGCATTGCTACTCTTAGTTTCCAATATGAAAAGATTATGTCAAAATCACTGGTAATTATCATTCACCTTTTTCATGTGTTTTTATTAGCATGAAGTTTTTGCACCGTCATTGCATAAAGGTTGACATTGTTTCATTAAAGGGCCATGGCCACACCTTTTATTTATTTCTTTTTACACTATTCAGTTTGTTCTTCATCATAGGTATATTTCTTTCCATCAATAATTAATTTGTCTACCTCAATGAGCTTGTTTGCCATCTGCTGCTTTCATCAAGTCATTAGACAGTCTCTCCTCTTCCTAATTTCCCTAGTTGCTTTGGTAAAGTCTTCACTTACTCTTACTCTGTCCCCGTTAATTTATTTCCTGCTTTCATCAAAATATTATTCGAGTCCTTATACCTAGTGAGTTTTGCAATTGGGTCTTGGGCCTTGATTTGCTCTGTGTTAATCTGTGTACGCGTGTCAAATCCTATGTTTTCTGCATCTATTTCCATCTCATCTGTTAGAAATTGTCTAACTTTTATCTCATATCAGCCCATTTTTCATCTTGATCTTCTCGTATGCCTCTAAAAATTAGATTTTCCCTTCTAGATTGTGCTTCATTATGTTCAACTTTCCCTTCTGTTTAATTCTTCGCCTTTAGTTCCCACATTTTCAGTCATTAGTCAAGCTTTGGTGTTGGTTCATTCTCAGTAACTCTTCTTTCTGTTTAGCTGTTTTAATTCTCCTTTGTAAAAAAGCCATCAATTTTATTGTGTAACGCTTTTAAGTCTTTACTAATCGACCGTAAAGATCTGTCACCTGAATCAAAGCGGTACGCTATTTACATTCCTATCTCTATACTCGTCGTCGGGTCACGTACCGTACAAAAGTACGCCTCTTCTTCTTGGTGGCCCAGGGTGGGGGGGGGGGGGGGGGGGTCTCTTGTCCCCACACAACAATAAAGTTTTATAAGCTTGTAATTGATGTCTTGGTATTTCACTTGTGTCAAATCCACTGTGTTTCCATATGTATTTTTATCGCATGACATATCATTCCATAGAACTGTTCCATACTTTCCAAGTATGCCCGTTGCTGATCACTAGATAATCGCATACTTGTGATTAGGCATTCAGCAATTAGGAGGAGGGTTAAAACACGCGAGCCTACGCCAATCTTGGATGTCAGTTGGTACTCATGCCACAAACATGGCATTTTAAAACATCCTATACGAGCCCGCCAAATTTCAGTCAATTCCTCCGACTCCCATGATGTTCACCGGCAGTTCGTAAGGTGTTAGTTATCTCGCCAACATCAAAATATATATGAGCATTTTAAGGCAACTCAAATACCAATACACAAATATAGATAACTTTCTTCAGAGCTGGAATTTTTTACTGGCGACATGTTGAACACCCGCAATTGTTTTCATTTGAGGCACGACTCTTGATTTTATTGAATTTTTATTATGTCAAAACGTTACTGAGTTTTAAAAAATATCCACAGTCAATCTAATGCAAAATCCCAATATCTGTGTGACACTCTGAAACGTTTGATTTACAGGCCAATGCTTGAATATACAAGCAGAAAGAAAAATGATAAGAATATAACCAAATTGGACCTCCATATTAAGATTGATAAAGTGCATGAGAAAGAATATTAGTGATTTTGATAATAAGAGTGATGCGAATCTCGAAGTTTTAATTGAAAAACTCAGCTCTCTGAAAAATGAATTGAACGTTATATTGTTAACCAGTTAACTGCTGGTCTGGTTGTCAGATCAAGAATTAAAGTGGGTGAAAAGAGTACTAAGTATTTTTTGCAATTTAGAGAATCGTTCCTCAGAAAAGAAAGTCATTCGGAGTCTTGTTCAGGATAATAGCTGATAATGACACCCTTCAAACGGATTCATGTGAAATTTTAAAGGAACTGCAAAATTTTTACAATAATCTTTCCCATTTAAGTGCTGCATGGTCCTTTTGGGATCAGCTTGGTATATCCCTCCGCTTTCATAACAAAGTCAGATGATTCTGGATATCAAAGGCAGAGCTGCTTTTAAATTTGCAAATGAATGGTGTACAATAAATCTCCTGGTTAATCATAGGCGGACCGGGACTGACCATAGACCTGCTGTGGAATTATCCACATGGGCCGCTTGGAATGGGGCCAATTTTGGCCGGTCGAGTAAAAAGAAAAAGAAGGAAAGAAAACAGAAAGAAAGAACAAAGAGAATAGGAAACGAGGCATTAAAACATGCCATCTGGTGAAGTATTATAAACTTATGAAGCAAAACTTTTTTTTTATCGGAGGGCTGTGGTAAAAGTTAAGTGCTTGGACTTACTGGCAGCAACTCCGTGGGATGCCAGGAGCCCGTCAACGAGCCAAAATGGCCCCTAGTGACAAATAAAAATGCTACGCAGGGGCTAAACTAAATTTTAACTAAGAATTTCGCTATATTCAAAGAATATAAGCCTATCTTCTACAACTTGACCTCACAGGACCTTTGGCCTTGGCATGACTGATGTTACCTTTGGACCTCATCAACAATGAGGGATCCCATATGCACCTATGACGCAAGTTTGAACTTCAACTTTTCAATGTAGGGCAATTTTACATTCTTTGGCCTAATTTTCAACTTGACCTCACATGACCTTTGACCTGCACATGACCTTTGACCTCGTCAAACCCTTTGAGGGATCCCATGGTTCAGCAATGAACCAAGGTTGGTTCAAATTGAACTTTTCAATTGAGGGCAATTTAAAAAAAAATTAACATTTAGTGACACAACCACACACATACACCTCACACCCGCACACACCCACACACTCCAGCATACACACGCATCAACGAATAGCTAAGTGTCCTAGCCACTATATCTTGGTGGCCCCAACAAGTGTCCCATATGTTCCGTCCATAAATTGGGGTAACTTGTGTAGGAGGTCTGGTGGGCCTTACAGTGCATTCAGAGATTCCTGGTGGTGATCTTTTGTCCCTTCTTGTACATCTGAGACTTGATTTGAGGACAGTACATCATACAAAGTAAATAATAATTCCTTCTCAGAAAAATTGTCTGCTGCTTAAAGAAATCAGAGAATTTGTGGAAGGGTGCTCACAATTTTATTAGAATTTTGACAAAGCCCAGGTGTTTTACATGTATGCATATCTTCCTTCAAATTAACATATAACTCAAATCAAATTAGGAAGATTTTATTTGTGTCTTCGGACTTTGGTTCAGAAACTATGTCAACTTTGCGGAGAGACCTGCAAATTAGTTTGTGCCGAATTTTAGCCATAAAAGCGGAAGAGACTGACACCGACGTAACCATAACACTTTATCAACGACATTCATACATCAATTTCAATGGTATCGAGTTCTTCTCAATAAAACCATATCAGTTTGAATAAAACGGTCTAATTGGTCAACATAATTATAAGTAAAATATCAAGTAAATTAAAATTACCATTGTTTCAATCATAAGGAGTTCACTTATTAAAAACAACTCATATTCATGTCTCAGTTCATGACATATGCAACTGCTTGCCCGAGATTTTGGTTTTAACAATCTCTATAAGGGTATTATTTTTGCACAAATACGTATACGCGCGTCCATAATTGCGAGAAACTAAAGCTGAATTTTTCTGTGTAAATAAATTGGATTAAAACTTAAAAGTAAATTTGCCCTGGGTTTTTTTTTCAGCAATCAAACCTTCTAAGGTTTCACTTTGGTCGCCCCAGTTTTTCGTTGTATGTTAAAACCATGAAATTTTGCTCAACACAAAGTACACTATGTGGTCTTACACGCTACTTGACTTCTTATTTGGGAAATTGAACATTTTTTTCACTCAGCATTTTTTGAAATCTTCGGGATATTATTTTTATATCCTTCAATTTTTCTCCCACCTTTCTATTGTTTAATCAATATATGGTGTTAAGTGCTTTTACTCAAATCACCGCTGAAGGCCATGTTACTCGGTGTAACGATGCATCTTTGTCCTCCAGCAATAGGCATAACTTCTTCCTCCTAATTCCAAATGACACCACTAAACGTTTTCTGCAATCCTGTTTACCCCTCTTTATAACCAAAGCAACATTTGATCAAAATAATTCTTAAACCATTTTTTTTAACATAATTAAAATTATTTTTTATTCTGATGTGGTTGTTTTATAACTCTTGATTTTACAAAGTACTTTGGGGCCACCTTTGGAGGCCATCTGAGCCGGCCGCTGTGCACAGATAGTTTTGTCTTGCAGGGCCGTTCTGCGATCTGTTAGATGTACTTATTCATTTGAAAATTGGTTTCGTGTGGTAATTTCCAATGTTTACCCTAGGTCCAAATTTTGCTTGGCCCGTTTTGGGTATCTGCCGGGCCCTTAGCAGCAGATAATTTGTCTTGGCAGGGGGATCTGTACTATGTACGAATGTTCCTGTCTTATCCAAAGTTAGTTTCAAGTGGTACTTTAAATATTTACTCCAGTCAATTCTACAGATCAAGTGAGCATAGGGCCCAAATTTGGAGGAAGTCTGTCGGCCCCTTTGCAGTAGATAATTTGTCTTGCAGGGGTCATTCTGTGATGTACTAATCATTTGCAAATTAGTTTTATTGGTAACCTCTAATGTGGGATTTCTGGACAAAAGTGGGTCCTTTTGGGTGTCCCCCTGCCGACATTGTCGGCAGGGGATTTCTGTACGATGTAGGATGTTCTATTATCCAACATTAGTCTCAGGTGGTACTTTCAATAGATACTCTAGTCAATTCTATAAGAGTAGGCATAGGGCCCATTTTTTGGGTGGGGCATCTGTCGGGTCCTTACATGGGCCCATTCTGTGATCTGTGAGGATCTGTACTTAATCATTTGAAATTGTTTGTCATGTGGTACCTCTATGTTGATCTAGGTCATATTTTTGGGCCTTTGTGGGTGTCTGTCGGGCCCTTAGCAGCAGATAATTTGTCTGTCAGGGGTCCTTCTGTAACTGTGTGTGATTCAGGGAAGGTGTTCCTTGCATCTTCCGTCTGGTGGGATGTCCTGTTATTTAAATGGTTTGGTGTATTACCCTCCAACGCAAAACAATAATCCCCCATGGACACACAAGTCACAGGAAAAAGAAACAAAACAATTATCAGAAATCAGCATTAAAGGCCATTATTATAGATGGATGGAGTTTGAAATTTTTGCAGCAAGCGCACACCCGTAAAAACTTTCTGCTAACACTTTCTGCCGTAATGAGCAAAATGGTTGGGTGTCTTGCAATCATTGTCAACCAACACTGTAAAAAGACCGTGATTTTACGGACAAAATCCCATGAATTATAAGGTTACGGGCAAATGCCCGTTGTTTTACGGGATTATGCATGGCATATCGCCCTGAAAATTTGCTGCTGGGAAGTCGTGTTTTTTTTCAATAGGAGCATTTCCTGCAGCAAACCTTTTCTGGTGAAATAACGATCAATCGCCATTCTGAGAATTCCAGGGCTTTGCCCTGGGCTCCTAAGATCACAGTTTTTCCTTCTCGCAATTACGCTAATTACTGCGGGGTCCGTAACATTACGGTCCTATTTTGAGTGCCAACTTTTGTTTTTTTCTTTAATTGCAGGTCGTGAACGTGTCTTGCTCCAGGCGACCCTACTGACCCCAGCATTACGATCAGTTTCTCTTACGTCCATTATGCAGAAAAAACTAACTCTGGAACATATTCCATTCCCAACCACTACTAGAGCTCGGGAGCACGGAACTGGTTCAAACCTTATCGTCCCCATGTCCCACTCCATCTAGCTTTTGACATTTGGTATATAGTTAATATGGAAGCTTATGGGCCCTCTAGATCGATTGCAAGGTATAGTTAGGGTCTCAAATTGTGGTGTCAACTTTTTCAATGGGGATAAGGATTCCAAAAATGTATAGTTGTACCATCTCGGGACCAATTTTGTTTTTGGTTATTGGGTAAAAATCTCTAAAATTGTTTTTAAAAAGGTCAATTTCCATTTTACAGGGGTCAAAATCAAGAAAGTGGCTCCAATTTGGTAAAAAAAATGAAACAAATTGTTCATCTAGCTTAATGGTGTCAAAATAAGGAATAGTCTGTAGCTTCTGCAATGCATGTTAGCATGTGATGTGACAAATGGTCACGCAACATAATCCAATTGGGATTGAACTTTCTTTGACCTTTATCTCGCTAAGTAAAACATTTAACATAACCAAAAGATCTTTTGGGAGTCCTCTTTCCTTAAGCAATAATTTTGACAAGTATTTTAAAATATATCAAGTAACTTTCAATCAATGCTGACCCCCCTGTACAAATTAAGATTGACTTGTAACTCCAAAACCAATATTCGTACGTTGTACAATCTATACATTTTGGAATCCTTAAGACTAGATTGGACAATGTTGAAAGTGTTCAACATGTTTGGAGTGTTTAAAAAGTTTTGACACCCTGTTTAACCTTAAATTGGGCCCTTATTGAAAAGTGACAACAAATTTGAGACCACTAACTATAGGGTCAATACTAACTACCATTAAGATGTCAAACCTTAGATGTAGGCGGGCATGAACGAACTCCATAAATAAGGACCATATGATATTCTGCTCCTGCTCTATAATAACTTTGACAAGCTTCAACTGAATGTGGAAGAACTCACCATGGCAAAGATCAACATCATTGTACATCTAACTCAAACGCACAAAGTCATTGCGATTCTCCTCCAAGAAGCTTCCAAGAGACACTCGCAACTGACAGTTCCATTCTGAAAATTTGCGGCGGGCTATACTCTAGCTGCACACACCGAGAGTGCTACCCATGGGATTGTCACCTTTGTTAGAAATACAGCTCAATGGAAGCATATTGCAACCTCACCTGCAGATTCCACCCTGGAATAGACAACGACCCAAATTGTAGCGGCTTCAAGCAGATTTTCTACCTACTTATGGTGCACCTTGCATCTACGCTGGTGACTTCAACAGTCACGGTATTACCTGGAGCTACAGGAATACCAACCCTGACGGATCCACCCTAGAGGACTTTTGTACGACCCAAAGCATTCCCGGGGGGCTGCCCTTCCCCCTCTTAATACGCCACTTCTCTGCTATCAACCAACTGAAGACTGGAGGTGCCTGAAAATATACCAGCGGAGTTCCTGATGCACTGTGGCACACGATGTCTTGAATGGCTCCAGGAGTTCTACACATGTTGCCTTACCAACCAATCCTTACCCAAGATCTGTAGGAGGGCTACCATCATCGCACTCCCTAAATCAAACAAGCCTGCTGACAAACCCAAGAACTACCACCCAATATCACTACTGTGAGGCTGATCCTGGCCCGGCTGGAGCCAGTCATCGAATCCCATCTGCCTGACGAACAAGCAGGATTTCGATATGGCCGGAGCACTGTCCATCAAATTGTAAAACTCATAAATGATATTGGAGAGCGTTGAAAAGCATCGTAAGGCAAGCATCGTCTTGGTGGACCTTACTGCAGCATATGACAGCGTGTGGCACCAGGGTTTGACACTCAAGCTTCTCAGGACCATCCCGGATCGTCACCTTGTACAATTCATGTGTAACATGCTTTCACACCGTAGCTTTGTTCTTAAGACCAGTGATGGACAGAGCAGTCGTCTGTGCCATCTGAGGAACGGAGTACCACAAGGATCTGTACTGGCGCCCATGCTGTTCAACTTGTATATCAGCGACTTGCCTCAAACATTAACAACATGGCTACGCCGACGATCTTGCCATTTTTCACTCGGACAGAAGCTGCACTGAAGTAGAAAGTACACTTGGTAAATAGATTCATCAGGATTGTTCATAAATCAAGTAATAGAGTGTTTTCACAACAAATCCAGGAAAACAATTGTAGTACTCACTCAGATATTTCGACTATCCTATCAGGAGTCTTGTTCACTGTATGAAAGGCATGATCAGATCTACGACCAAGTCATCACCAAACGGCAACTACCAAATTCGGCAACACCAAGTCGAAAAGGTGTTGCCAACTTCTAAATCGTCCACACCTTTCATACAGTGAACAAGACTCCTGATAGGATAGTCGAAATATCTGAGTGAGTACTACAATTGCTTTCCTGGATTTGTTGTGAGAACACTCTATTACTAGAAAGTACACTTACTGCAGATATGGCCATACTTGCAGCATATCTCAAGACCTGGAGGCTCAAACTGAGTGAAGCTAAGATCATCGCTACTGCTTTTCATCTTAACACCAAAGAGGCTCATCGCCAGCTCCAAATGGATGGAGCACCTCTGCCAAACAATCCTACACCAACTTATCTGGGAGTGAAGCTTGATCGGCAGCTTACTTATCGACAGCATCTCGAGTCAGTATGTGTAAAGGTATCTTCGAGGAATAACCTTCTGTGCCGACTTGCTGGATCTTCATGGTGTGCTAGTCCATCCACTCTACGCACCACCGCCCTGGCTCTAGTCTACAGCGCTGCTGAATATGCCGTCCCAGCATGGTGCAATAGCTCTCACACAAAAAGGCTGGACAGAGTACGTATTCAACGAGACCATGAGAACCATTACTGGCTGCCTTCACCCCACTCCAACTGAGTGTCTACCAATGTTTTCAGGCATTGCACCTGTAATGCTTCGGAGAGATCATCACACAGATAAATCTGTGAACAAGGCTCTGCTGGACAGCAAGCACCTGCTACATAATACTGTCAAATAATCACACCAGCTCGGCAGACAGAGACTGCGCTCTCGTTGACCTTTCTGTCGACACGCCGATAAACTCTCCAGTTCCCCATTCAACATCTTACAGACATGGAACACTGCCTGGCTAGATACCCCAAGACCAGACCAATTCACTACCACACATGTGACAGAACTCCCACCTTGTAGCAATCTTGCACGCAAGGAATGGGTCACCTTGAACAGGATTCGCACAGGAGTCGGTCGTCTCAACAGCAAAATGCCCCGATGGGGGCTGCGACCATATCCAGCCTGCCAATGTGGCTCTCCATCACAGACTGCAGATCACATTCTCAATGAGTGCCCTTCCTTTCGTCCACCGGTGGATATAGACCTCTCAAACCCCAACCAATCAACAGTGAGCTGGCTCCACCAAATTCAACACATTTTCGCTGCTGCCTCATACGCAAGAAGAAGAGTGAGATGGGATTTAGAAATCAGGGTTCTCATGAGTGAGACTAGGATTAAGGCTTGAAACACTGATATATAATTGTAAAATGAAATTTAGGACAATTGGTAGGTTTACTATAGAGGGTCTTCATAAGTGAGATGGGATTTATGAACCAGGGTCCTCATGAGTGAGAGAGGATTAAGGCTAAACACGAAGATATAATTGTAAAATGAAATTTAGGACATTTTGGTATAGGTTTGCTATAGAGGATCATCATAAGTGAGATGGGATTTAGGAACCAGGGTCCTCAGGAGTGAGATAATGTTAAGGCTTGAAACACTGAGATGTAATTGTAGAATGAATTTTAAGACATTTGGTAGGTTTACTATAGAGAGTCCTCATAAGTGAGATGGGATTAAGGCTTGAAATGCTAACATAAAATTGTAGAATGAAATTAAGGACATTTGGTGAGTTTACTATAGAGGGTCCTCATAAGTGAGATGGGATTTAGGAACCAGGGTTCTCATGAGTGAGATAGGATTAAGGCTTGAAACACTGAGATATAATAATTGTAAAATTAAATTTACGACATTTTACGACATCCTAAATCCCATCTCACTTAAGAGGACCCTCTGTAGTAAACCCACCAAATGTCCTTAATTTCATTCTACAATTATATTTCAGTGTTTCAAACCTTACTCCTATCTTAAACCTACCTAATGTCCTTAATTGATCTGGAGAAATATTCTAAGTTAAATTTGAATGCACATGCTCAGGAGCATATGTCAGAATATTTCTCTGCTCCAGGACCATATTTGCCATATGCTCCTGGAGTATCGTGCATTAAAATATGCTCCAGGAGCATATTCAAATATGTTCCTGGAGCATATTTGACTTAAAACGTTCCTTCAGATTATTTATATTTAGTAGTAGTAGTAGTAAAACCAAAGTTTTAAATCCGGTTTTTGTCCCCGTAAACAGGGGTGGCCGGATTCACCTTACGCTCGCAGCAACCGCCCTTACTCCTTCCTTCCACTTCACCCGATTCAATGCATCCTTCATCCTTAACCCAACCCTCCTACTCTCCTCCTCCACTCGCTTCTTCCGTGTCTTCTTTGGACGTCCCCTCCTCCTCAAACCTCCCACCTCGAGCTCAAAAGCCCTTCTTAAGGCATGCTCGTCATCCTTCCTCAACACATGCCCATACCAACGTACACTATTCGCCTTCGCCAACCGGTCCTCTGCTCCAGGACCATATTTGCTATATGCTCCTGGAGTATCGTGCATTAAAATATGCTCCAGGAGCATATTCAAATATGTTCCTGGAGCATATTTGACTTAAAATGTTCCTTCAGATTATTTATATTTAGTAGCACAGTGTGAGTCAATAAAAACCCTACATTCAGGAAAGATTTTTTCTTCAAAGGTTAAACGTTATTTTTGCTTCAATGTTTGCTTTGGTTGTTTACAGAGATAAACAGACTATCAGAAGATTTTTATTTGGTGTCTTTCGGACTTTGGGTTCAGAAACTATGTTTTTTTTTTTTTTTTTTTTGTCATCCTTCCTCAACACATGCCCATACCAACGTACACTATTCGCCTTCGCCAACCGGTCCTCTGCTCCAGGACCATATTTGCCATATGCTCCTGGAGTATCGTGCATTAAAATATGCTCCAGGAGCATATTCAAATATGTTCCTGGAGCATATTTGACTTAAAATGTTCCTTCAGATTATTTATATTTAGTAGTAGTAGTAGTAGTAGTAAAACCAAAGTTTTAAATCCGGTTTTTGTCCCCGTAAACATCAATGGCGAAAGTACAGAACCTTCATACAAACTCGTCACTGCTCTAACCACTACTTCTGGCATCACTCTTTTCTTCATTGCCCACTCCATCACTTTCCTCGGTACCCTATCAAATGCCTTCTCCAAGTCTCAGTACAAAACATATATACAGCTTCTTCCCTTTAGCTCGATATTCCTCTTGTAACCTCCTCAAAATAAACACTGCAACTATCGTTCCCTTCTCTGACATAAACCCAAATTGCATCTCATCCACTTCCACTATCTTCCGAATCATATTCTCTAGAACCCTCTCCACAATTTTCATTGCATCCTACAACAACTTCACACCATATGCACCACAACTCATTGCATCCCCTTTTCCTTTAAAAAATTGGAACTACCACACTCACTGCTCACTCCTCCGGCATCCCTCCTCCATCTAACACTCTCTGACACAACGCCATCATCACACCAATCCCTATCTCTCCACTTGCAATAATCATCTCAGCACTCACCTCTGAGGGTCCAACTGCCTTTCCTTTTTAATTTCTCTTATTGCCTTCACCACTTCTTCCCGGCTGACCCTCTCAACTGGCCCTTCCACAACATCAGCCTCTACCTTCTGATCCCACTCGTACTCCTCATTCATGATTCTCTCCATATGCTCTTTCCAGACTCTCTCTCTCACTGAAATTCAACTTTCCATCACTTCCTCTCATACATCCTCCCCCTTCGACATCTCCTCCATCCGTTTTCATTGCCTTTACTATCTTATACACCTTGTTTGGAATTGGATTCTCTCTCAACTCACTCAGTCCCTTCTCTGCCCCCTCCTTCGTAGCCTTCGCAACCACTTTCTTTGCTCGCTTCTTTAGCCTCTTATACCTCGCTTTATTCTCTTCCGTACAATTTTTTCTCATATCCTTAATTGCATCCTTCTTTCTCACTATCGCCTCCTTCACCTATGCATTCCGCCACCCCATATCTCCCCTGTCTCTCCTACCTTTTGTTTTCCCACACACTTCATCACATGCCTGTAACACCCCTTCTTTAAAGCACCCCCACAAATCTCACACAAATCCCCACAAGCTCAACTCTCGTCTCAAAATTCTTTCTAGTCTCTTCTTCTTTCAGCTTCCATACTTTCCTCCTCTCATGCGCTACCTTCCTCAACACCTTTTTCCACCTTCCTCCTATCCACATCCACAACCACCATCCTGTGTTGCAATTCCCCTGGAATCACCTTAACATTCTTCAGAATGTTTCTTTTCCCCTTGCCCACTAACACAAAATCAATCTCTGTCTCATTCCCCCCTGAGCTAAATGTCACTTTCCTTTTGTCCTTTTTCTGGAACCATGTATTCGTAACACATAACTCTTTTTCATCACAAAACTCCAACAACATTCTTCCTTCCAGAGCCCTCTCCCCAAACCCATTCCCTCCGTGAACATCTTCAAAACCTTTGATCCTTTTCCTAGAGCAGGAGCAGAATATCATAGGGACCTTATTTAAGGAATTCGTTTACCTCCCACTACAGAAAGGGTTTGACACCTTTGGTAGTTAGTATGGAACCTCTACATCAATGCTTGGTATGTAGTACTCTCAAATTGTGGTATCACTTTTTCAATAGGGGCCAATTTAAGTTTACACAGGGGTCAAACTTTTAAAATGCCCCATTCATATTGAAATGTATGCCATATTGTCCATCTAATCATAAGGATTCCAAAAATGTACAGTTTGTACCACCTACGAGCATTGGTTTTGGAGTTATAGGGTAAAAATGGCTAAAATGGTAAAAAAAGGTCAATCTCAATTTGTACAGGGGTCAACATTAAAAGTTAATCTGATTATATTTTAAAATACTCGCAAATTATTGCCTGAGGTAAGAGGACTCCCAAAAAGTATAGTTTTGTTGCCCTATGACCTATTTTGTCGCATAACATGATAACTATACACTGTAGATGGTACAAATTATTCCTTATTTTGACGCATTAAGCTAGATGAACAACTTCTATCACAACTTCTATCATTTTTCAACAAAATTGGAGCAACTTCTGATTTTGACCCCTGTACAAATAGAAATGGACCTTTTTTACCATTTTAGCCATTTTTACCATATAACTAACTCCAAAACCATTAGTCATAGATGGTACAAACTATACATTTTTGGAATCCTTATGACTAGACGGACAATATGGCATACATTTTCAACATGATTGGAGCATTTTAAAAGTTTGACCCTGTGTAAACTTAAAGTGACAGGAGGCGATTTTTTTAGGATACGGATTTCTCTCAAAATTTCCACTGGATGCGGTTGTAGACCCACTTCCCGGAGAACGTTTCGAGGTTAATTGGGACAAAAAGGCGCAAAGAAAACCGAAAACCTTGTTTGGACTTGCCTGCTATCGTAATCGTTTCCCAATAGAAACCAGCTTTGACTTTCTGTCGTGCACGACAGAAACTACAAAAATCATCATATTTTACATAAAGACGGCGTATCCGTATTCGGCTTATTCACTTCAGGTGTGATCAATACATTGGTAAGAATTCCAATATGTAAAAGCCGGGGTTCGAGAAAAAAATTGGGGCGCTATCCTGGAAATCTGTCTATGGCTCTTAAATTGGCCCCTAGTGAAAAAGTGACACAACAATTGAAGTACTACCTACCTAGCGTTGAATAGAGGATCCATACTACTACCAAAGGTTTCAAACCATTTCTGTAGTGGGAGGTAAACGATTCCTTTAAATAAGGCCCCTATGATATTCCTGCTCTTTGCTCTAGGAAAAGGATCAAAGGTTTTGAAGATGTTCACAGAGGAAGGGTTTGGGGAGAGGGATCTGGAAGGAAGAAGTTGTGGAGTTTTGTGATGAAAAAGAGTCTATGTGTTACGAAACATGCATGTTCCGAAAAAGCAGGACAAAAAGGAAAGTAAGTGACATTTAGCTCAGGGGGGAATGAGCCAGAAGATTGATGTTGTGTTGGTGGGTAAGGGGAAGAGAAAATTTCTGACGAATGTTAAGGTGATTCCAATGGAATTGCAACACAGGCTGGTAGTTGTGGACCCGAGGCGTGGACGGAATATATACCAGGCTTCCCAAGGGAAGTGCTAGGAATATCAAGCAGTACTAAGACCACTATGTTTGAAGCGGATCCTTTTTCGGCTGAAACATTTGCTAAAGGTGAGGAAGTTTCGGAAGGGATCTCACCAGGAAAAGATCAAAAACTGGACATACTTTATATTGGAGTCCACCGATATGACCCATGCATAACAGCAAGAAAGCATGGTCTACCAATCCGAAAGCTCGAGGGGACCAACAGAACCTCAACAGCAGCCAAATGTACACCCAACCAAGTTGCCACCACTGCTTTTAAATGGCAAGTGAAGCAAGAAACCCAAGAAGACCAAACTAAACCATAAGAGGTATAGTGGAGACCTGGTTTCACTACGCCCCTTCAACATGGAACGAATTGAATCCGGTATTGCAAAACTTAAACAGGAAAAGCGTAGGCCAGACAACCATCTCTACGAGCAGTATAAAATCTTGGCCCAATAGAAAGGGGCTTTCTTGGCACTTCTACAATCGTTGCCTTATTTCCCACAGATTCACAAGATCTGGAGGAAAAGCACATGTTATGGCAATCCTAAGCCTGGGAAGATCCATCCAATCCCAAGGGCTATACTAATATCACTCTCAGCCATACCTACCAAGCTATTGAAAGTCTCCAGCTCAACCGATCGCACCTGTGATAGACGAACACCTCTACCAGAACAAGCTGGTTTCCGGCCAGGCAAGTAAACAACAAGAGCCAAAGTACTAAACCGAACTCAAACATTGAGGATGGTTTCGAGAAGGGTATAGTAACCGGAGCTGTGTTCGTCGACCTTATCAGCAGCTACGACAGGTTAAATCACAGATGACTACTCCATAAGATCCTGGAATTACATAGGACTTCGCTTGACTGAGCTATCGGGATGCTTGCAAACAGGGATGTTCTTTATTCGCTAGGAGCGAAGAAGAGCCGATGGCGTGGCTCATAGAATGGTTTTCTACCACAAGGGAGTGTGCTTAGTGCACCTCTCCTGTTCAACAGCTATACCCACACGCCCACTAGGAGTGCAGGGAACCTGTCGTTTTAGTTATGCAGACGATCTTGAAATTAGCGCACAAGATGCCGACTACACAGTTGTTGATGAGAGACTATCCAAAGCTTGGATGAACTCACTCCTTATTATGAGGAAAAACCCACTTACGCGCAATACCATCTAAGACACAGGTGAGGTGTGTGCTTTCCATCTACGCACCGTGAAGCCAAAGTCAGCTTAAATTACATGGTATGGAACACCCCTGGAGCATGTGATAACCCTGTATACCTAGGGTTACTTGGACCGCACCTCTCTTATAAGACCCACATCGAGAAGACGAAGAGTAAGTTATGTTCAAATAAATCTGGGAAACCAAACCACGGTACAAGATGGGGGGGGGTGCTGCCCAATACCCTACGATCGACTGGCACTTTGCCCTGTGGGTACTCATGTGGATGTATGCCGCCATGTATGGAAAGATCAACACATACCAAGAAGCTTGATTCAGTGTTAAATGCCTCCGCCGGCTTATCACAGGATGCCTCGTCCAACACCAACGGAAAATATACATCCTAGCAGGAATGCTCCACCAGACAGTGTCGTAGCGTAGCGAGCATGCAAGGCGTAGCTGCCAAGTAAATGTGAAGCACCCTAGTCTGGTACTTGGCCAACCGCCATCAATCCAGAGAGAGTTTCTTAAGAAAGTCCAACCTCGTGAACACAGTCTATACGGAGGTCAAGAGAGTCGCCTTGTGGAAAGAAAGACTTCTTGCCATCAATCCAGTAACATCTATCGGTATTGAACCTGGCGAGAATCTTCCACCTGGAACTGAATCCTAAGGCTGAATAACGATGCCTCAACAGATTGAGAACCAGAATGGTCGATCTAAGGTTTCCTGCGCAGAAGTGGGGCTGGCTATCTCGGACGCAGAGCGGATAATAACGTGGTTGTGGAACAGCACACAGACAATGGAAATCTATTGGTCTGCCCATTGCTGGAGCAACATGAACAAACAAGGACCTTGGCGGAATTCAGTGAAAGCAGCCAGACGTGGTAATCATCTCTGGCTGGATCTATTTGGAGAAAACCACAGTGTTTGGAAACGATAAGCGAGATTTTCAAAAAGTATAGACCTCTGGGAAAGGCAATTTGTTACAAAATAAAGACCCTTTAGTGACAATTAAAGTTTTCAGTGTGCTCTCTTATCAAAAAATGAGCGCGTGGTCCACTGGTTAGGGTATATCCTTTGGTGTAGGCGGTCCCCGGTTCAAACTCCGGCGGGACCAATTGGGCGCGGGACCACTTGCAGGGAGTTAATCAGGTACAAAATTTTGGATTTAATTTTGGGGGGGGGAGTTGTTTCTTGTACATATAATTTGGAATTCGCTCTCCCCATGGTTCAGTTGGACTTGAGCAAAGGAACCATGTTAATCCCCTGTCCTTAGGGAGGGGTAGTCCCATGTACAGGAGAGTCTAATCTGCTGCAGCCATCACAGTCAGTGTCGAAACGGTAGGTGATACCCCTGGCTGTGTCCCAAATCCCGTCCCGGGTCATAATGGACCCAATGGAAATAAGCTTACTGTCGAGCTTTCTTGGGCTATCCAGGACTTGTCCTGAATAATCAAATTAAAAAAAAGTAACACTGGAATCTTATTAATAATTATTGGTCAAATACGATTATTATTGTAATATATCAAACAGTATGCTACAAATTAATGTATCTGAAAAAATCTCAATATATTATTTCACCAGCCTCGTCGCTATGCTGGTCAATGGCAGTCGATGTCCTGCGAAAGGCAATCTCTCTATGCTAGCCGCCAGACATTATTGGAAGAGACGCTTATACAAACCTTTGTTTGACATTATTATAGAAATATATTAAAACTTTTTAAACTAACCATTTGAGAAAACATAACAAACACGGGTTGTTTCACCAAAAAATTGCTTTCATAAAACTATCCACTGAGTAAAAAGTTCATCGTGTTCTTTCAGATCCAACGGTCGTCGTGATTCATATTCTCGAGCGGTTAAAGAATGCAGTGCGTAGCAGGTTTAATTTGAAGAAAAGGGGTACGATTTGTGAATTGTACCGATTGCGGTAATGTACCAGCAAAACAATTTCAAATTTTTCAATTTGACCATTTTTGGCTGTTGCATCGAAAATGAACCATTTTAAATATCTATGGTTTAAAATTATGAGGGATTTTGGTTCCCTCCTCAAACCACATGCACGGGCATCAACATTGGGGGATGGATCATATGGACCATCCCCTCTCATCAAAATTGGGGGTATAACCCCCATCCCCCCAGGGATTTACGCAGGATGACTTCAGAAGAGACCCTGTCTTTTCTAACACTCTGTTTATATATGGTTTCCCTATTATATTTGACCTTCTAGCACAGTCTGCATGTGAAAAGGAATCGCTAATAAATTCTTTCCAACGGACACCTTTCCACACATGTTTTTCATTAAAACAAATTGGATTACCTTTTTAATATTTGACCTGGTTTAGAAATATATTCCAAAAAGGTTAAAAGGTCATCCATTGCGTTGTACATTAGTGATCACCAAAATCCGTTATCAATCAAAACGTAAAAAGTGAGAAACAGTTTCTCGGGGTGAAGATAAGCGCCATTTCATTCAAGGGGCAAGGGCTTTAATTTACTATAAAAATAACAACTTTCTCCTTTCCCCGAATTACTTTGGGATTATAGTGTAATAATACTTCTCCAAAGAAGAGTCTGAAAATGGATAATCTGCCATAATGATTTAGTTTCTGACATAAATTAGGTTTTGTTATTTTTCAGTTTGTATAGGGTGTGATTCAATGATATATTCCATCATCATACCTCAGTCAAAGTACTAAGTTCCATGATTGATGATGATGACAATTGTTTCACATTCCTCTCCATTGCTTTAATTTAAATTAATTCTCATTAAGGCCCACGAGTTAATTGTTACTCAGAGTTTTTTCCAAGCTACCTAACATTAAAAGGTTACTTAAACCATGTTAATTAAAAGTCATAAGCGCATGAACGCAACAACTTCAACCATAAAAGCAATAACAGAACATTGTTTTTAAGAGAGCACTCCACAGAACTGTTTTTTTAGTTAGTTCTGAGGAGTGCCCCCTGGTAAAGCTCGAAAGGTCGAAAGAAGAAGGAGGGATTTGTTTAATATCGCTCCCAGTCAGTGGCTGTGGGAAAGGTCCTCCAATATGATTATAGACAGGAAAATAGCGCCATGTAGGGTTTATATACGCCTATGCATTCAAGTGTTCCCGTTGCGTTTCGACAGAGAAGATTTTTTTGTAGCAAGTTTCAAGTAGAGGTCAATTTCGTGAGGTGGCATTAATTTCACAATGGACGGACAGGAAAATTTGGCTATAGTTCTGACGTTAAATTGCAATTCGGGTAAAAAAACCGGGTATTGCGATCGCGATTATACCATAACAAAATCGCATGTTTTATAAAAAAAAAATACGCACTTTTGGCATACCATTCACATATACTAGGACATTACCAAAAACAACTGTGCAAAAATCTCAGATTTGTGAAAATTGGGGCCCGCTCTCGCTGTAATTGCTTTATTTAATGTGATTAATGTATACTGGCCCTGATTTGACATTTTCTTAATGTTCCTTACTTTACTTGTTTATATTTAAAGAGACTCAAGGAAATTTTAATGAAAGGTTGTCCCCATTTTTTAAGCAGGGTTTTTGGTTGTGACATCTTAGTAATGCATACCAGAGAGTATAATTTCAAACGTGAAATGACTACAAGCCAAGGCAAAAATGTCCGTTTTATCGACCATGACGATATAAAGGCGCCCTTCGATTCATTGCAATGTTAAATGGTTATTCATTGACATTAATTTAAGTAATATTTGGATGTGAAAAAAAATACAAACAACTTAAAAAACGACATACACCAAACACCAAACAACTAAACAAAACTAAAACCTAAACAAACTAACAAACTACAAACAACCAATACAAAACAACCAAACAAACTATAAATGACCAAACAAACTACAAAACAACACCCAAACTACAAATAAACAAACTACAAAAAACAAACTACAGAGAAACAAACAACACAACAATAATAAACTACGAACAAACAACATACAAACAAACCAAAGACCACTACCCAAACAAACAAACTACAAAAACTACACACAAAAACGACAAACAAACAAAACTACAAACAACCAACACCAATACAAACAGAAAACAGCAAACAACCAAACAAACTACAAACAACCAAACAAAAAACTACATAACGACCCCAAACAAACTACAAACCAACCAAACAAACTACAAACCACAAACTAACACAACCCAAACAAACTACAATACAAATACAAACGACAAACAAACTACAAACAAATAAGCAAATCCAAAACAAAATACAAAGAAACAAACAAACTACAAACCCAATAAATACGAAACAAACCAACTATAAAACCAACAAACTATACAAACAAACGAACTACAAACAAATAAAATACAACAAACTACAAAACAATACAAGCAAAACAAAATACAAACACAATGAACAACCAAAAAAATTACAAACAAAAAAAACAAAACAAAAAACAAACAAAAAAACAAAACAAAACCAAACAAAACCCAAAAACAGAATGTAAACCAAAATACAAAACAAAATAATATTTCTGGGAAGGGCCATCAGTGCTTTGTTTAAATAAAAAAAATCGAAACAAACTCATCAAAAAATCAGGATTTTTGCAGTTTGTAACAAGAATAAGTATCTACCGTATGGTATGTTACAAGTGAGCCTGAAGACCAAAAGCAACCAAATAAGGAAAAAACGGACACTACAACAACGCATAATGAATGGAGATTCATATGGTAAACAACTGCTCACTGCTGTTTTCTTTTTCTGTTTCGATAATTTTGTTTCAGTTGGAATTTTGGACCCTGGTAACCCGGGGGGGGGGGGCGTCTCACTTTTGGTTGGGTAGGGATGTGCGGCAGGTGTTTGAAACACTGACCCGAAAAATACAAAAAATGACAGATTTCTACCATCCTATACCTGCTTTGGTGGAGGTTTTTGGGGCGAAGCCCCAGAAGCTGAGAGAAAACTAACTGTTAAAATGTTTTTGAGCCATTCTGGCAGCACTATTTTTTCACACTCGTGGTTTGCATGCATTCGTCATACCTGATTGACCATTGGGAAATCACTTGCAACAGAAATGCAACCCTTTCAATATACCAATTTGCAAGAAAAAGCGACCGTTCAATATGCCAAAATCGCTGAAAATGCAACCCTTCTCGGCCGCACATCCCCGTACCCCTTTACCCCCCGGGCCTGGTAATTGGTGGTCAACCTGCACTCGGATACTGAATGGATGACGGATAAAGACCATCAAGATGCATCAGTTCCGGGGGCATATTAACAAACTCCATGCAGGCGGGCAAAACATTTTGAGGACCACTTTTATGTTTCTGTGGTATAGTTGGGTCATTTGGGGCATTTCCGTGACCGTGGAGAGCAGAGTATCATTTCTCAGTGGATTTGTCTTCTATGAAGGTTAATGAACAAATTTAGCGGGGGTGCCCCTCGAGAAAGTGTGGACGGAATCCAGGTGGGGGAAAATTCATAATACAGGGGTAAAAAATGAAAAATGCTTGGATTGCTGTGTAAAGATAACCAAAGTGTTCTTCTTGTTACATGGATTAAAAAAAGGTAAATTAAACTAATATAGGAGCGGTTTTTGGCCAATATTTTGGTATATTTTTAGGGGTAGGGGTAGCACTTATGGCTATAATTTCAAAAGTACTAATCAGATTGAACTAATATTTTAAAAGTAATCTAAGAAAACATTATACTTTGAAAAATAAAGAAAGCTTGTGTTAATTGCAAATTTTAATTTCTATTTATAGCAATTTTGATATAAAAATTGATATTTTTAGGCAGAAATTTGCAACTTTTGGTGCTTTTGAGACTCAAGGCCAAATTTCTCACAGTTTAAAGATGCTATGTTGAATTCGTGTTACTTGAAATAAACGATAACAGTATTAGACAGTTTTTAGAAAAGTGTCAGTATCTATGTCCATTTTAGGGTTATTTTATAATTATTTTTTTATAATTTTGACCAAAACAGATCCAAATTAAGGGTTTTTAGAGTGTAAATTTATTACACTACGGGTAGTTTTCATTTTATTATTAATAACCACCAACTAAGGCACCCAATTAAAAAGGTGATTTGGGACAATCAAAGGTAGAAAACTAAAGGTTGAAAAAATCCATTGGTATCAGTGGCTTAGGAAGATTTTCGGGATTGGGGGCCCACCGCGAGGCGCCGAGTGAGGAAGGCAGTGGCGGCACCAGCAAAGGGGGGATTTCCTACAATTTTTTCCTTGCCCTCCCCAGCCAGGGAAGAAAAATGACAGATTTTTTTGGCAAAAAACAGCGATTTGGGGCCAAAAATTTGGTTAAGTGTCAACGATTTCGGGCCAAAATTTTGTTAAAAATCTCAAACTTTTGAAGTTTTCCCCCAGAATTTCACCCCCAGAATTTCACTTTTCCCAAAAAAGAGAAGTCTGGTGCTGCCATTGGGGGAGGGGGAAGCTTTGGAATTTGATGTTTTGGTTAAAAGTGATAGGATTAAGGCTGCTTCCTAAGCCTATATGGGTATACCCATACCGCTGTATTATGTAAACATTTTGGTCGATGTCTACATGTCTAGAGATTTTTTGACTCCTCGATATTGTCTAGAAACAGCGATCGATCCATATTTAAAATGGATACAAAATAAGATTATCAGGAAGATTATAGGCCTATTATAAAAGCTCTATAAATACAAACTACCTATAACTTAAGTTTGCATGAGTAGAAAAACACTATTTTGGTTTGCTTAAAACTACAATTAAAGTGTAATGATTTCTTCACAATTTATTATTCCTTGAACACGACATCAAGGAGACACGAATTTGGTTACTAACACCCATCGACATATCCAATTTAGATTTAAATTCGCCAGACTCAGCCGACTCCATGGTCGTGTACTGGATGATGGAACATTTTCTGGTCTTGTGATCGTTGAAATTCTTCTGATTATTTGGCTGAAAGACGAACTAAGTGTTGGAATTCATCAGCGCATTAATGAAGGTCTTTTCTACAGGGTTTTGATTTCTAATTTGACAACTATAAGAACAACGAGAGGAAATATCATGGGTTCAATATTTCACCGCAGTTGGCCGGATTGTCGCGTATTGGGATTTGTGTGTGTTGTGTTGCTCTTGCAACAACAGCTGCTGAATGCTGATCCACAAATTGAGGGTGGGAAAAAGAAGCCAAAACCTGCAAAATTACCAACGTGCCAACCTGTAAGTATAAATGTTAAGAATATTATGGGCTTATGTTAGGTATGATCATCCAACATATCCTTTTGGATATCTTTAGTTGAAAATCACATTCACACAAAGTCTTGCTGCTTGCAGTTGGTAGTGTTAAAACAAAAAATACAAATTTGAGTTTTAGAATACCAGGAAGTAGATTCATTTAAAAGATCCCTACTACAGAATTAGAATACATGAAGTCAATCTGTTACCTGGTTATTGCAAATTGCCATTTCTGTATGAGTAGATGGTTGGTCCAACGCAAAAAAAGATTCCACACCTGCAGAGACCTGCACCTTGCATTAAAACCGTGTACAGGAGAACGGAAAATGCTAATTAATTAGTGCTAATGATCACCGCTGGTAATGACATACAAATTTCACAGCGCCCAATTGTTGACGTAAAGATCGACAAACTTCGGAACCGTTCGGGATCCCTTCGCCAGTGATGTCATCGACCATGGTTGGGTCAATACGCCCTGCGCGATCCGAGTCTATTCGATCGTGTTAAAACAATAAAGGGCAACGAGCGATTAGTTTGTCCTTTAAAAAATTGAAAGTACTGATTTTGCCCTGCCTGATGTAAAGCTTTTCCTTGAATGCATGAAAAAAACCACATCGAAAGATGATTTTAAGCTGAGAAATAGGAACTTTCTTAGGATACAAAAATTGTGAAATTTCAAATTTTGTATAGAGCAATACACATTCAGCCTGTGTTTTATATTTGAAAATAACAAGCAATCAAATCAACCTTTTTCTCTCTTTTTTAAGACAGTTCTATAGAGAACTTTATTTTTTTATAAAAAATTAAAATAATATTTTTATAGGACAATTAGTGTGATATGACACAATTGATTTGGGTGTCTCAAAATCTCTCGTTGCACCCTTTAATTCCAAAGTTCACTGAAGTTCAGTATAAGGCTTAGTGGTCGACCCCGCCGACAGTGGTAAAGGGGAAAACTTGACCCCGAACACAAAAACAAAACACGTAAAAAACACAACCCACACACACCAAAAAAGTCCCATCAAAAATACGCAACAATTAAAAAGCACATAAACTAACAAAACTAACTGCACACCAACAACGCACCCCCTTTTCCTGCTATCCAACGCCCCTAACTAGTCTCAAACAACACTCAAACCCACCATCACAAAAAACATCAAAATAAAAATCCCAAAAAAAACTAACACATAACACCCACACACCCAAAAAAGTCCCAAACCAAAAAAACAACAAAACCAAAAAAACCATACAACAAACCAAAAAAAACAAAACAAAACAAACGACATCACACAACAAAACAACACCACCAAAAACCCCACAACAAACAAGAGCACCAAAAAACACACCACAAACCACAAACCAACACCTAAAAAAAAAGAAAACAAACTACAGCAAAAAACAACACCAAACAAAAATAAACCAAAAACCAAAAAACCAAACATAAAAACAAAGATAATAAAAAGAATAAAAAATTTGAATTTTAAAATTGTTACCATGGTTAAGAAGGAAAACATCTTACCAATAATGCTAAGCCCGATGAAAAATCTTGCGAATTTATACCTGGAAATAGTGAAATTTAAAAAGTTTACCTGTGTGACCTGAGGTGCACCATCGCCAGGGGGGGGAACGCCGCCAGGTATGGCGATAGTGTTGTATGTATTGCCTTTTGAGGTAAGTCACGCGGAACCATTACGTATTGGAGTTCAGTCACCGTAATTTACATCACAGGATGGAATGGAGGAATAAGGGGGCGGTAGGCCCGGGGGGGTGTGGGCGCACAATTTCAAACATTTGAAACGGCGATTCATGGGGGGGGGCCCAAGAGAGCGCTTGCCATTCAACCTCTCTGGGGACTACAGTTGGGCAATTTTGCCGATGTAGTGCACGTATCCAGACTATGGTATACTGGTTCACGCCTTGGATCATGCACTGTTCCAAAGTATGCCTGTCATAGGATTTGTAATGTGATCAGTGGCTCGAACCCAAAGTTAGCGTGAGCCAGTTGACTGGCAATGGTTTAGGGAGAAAGGGAGAAGAGAGAAAAAATGATTAAAAAGACAAACATGATAAAAAAAGGAAAAAAAATAAAAAAAATAAAAAAAATAAAAATATTTGGAAAAAAAATATGCTTAGCAAAAACGTTGGCGTCGAAAAACAAATTCATTTGATCCGCCGATGAAAGCGTAGTGTCTTGCGATGTGCGGTGATTGTACTCTTTGATTTGCGCACTTTGTTTTCACCGCAATACGGGGATTTCCTCAGCTTTCCCTGGTGAGTTAGTGCGCACCGATCAAGTAGTTGGGTTTATGAACGGGAAACAATGGACCACCTTTTGGGCTCTTTCAAAAATTCCCTTTTAGCCAAATTAGTTTCCTAATAAATGTCTCAAGGACGGCAGTCAGGTTAAGTGGGGCAAGTGGCAGTAAAGTTAAGTAAAGTAATACTATTCGGTAGCAGTATGTTGAATTTGTAGTACCTTATGTCGAATTGGTCTTGAAAAATGCCGAAAATGCAAGGGGAGAAGGAAATACTTACTAGGTCCGGGGGAAAAAAAATCCGCGATCGCGGAACAAAAATGACCATGTGTTCCCGGATTTTTCACTTGCCGCGCGGAATATCTGTATTCAAACGGAAAACAGAGATTTTAAAGGGGCCTTTCGGATCCCACAGCCTCGTCCCCCCGACTTACCTAAAAAAAGGTGAGAATTTTATATCATCAGACAGTTGATATTAGTAATCCATGTGTGTCCAATTTTACGTTACAAATTCGGTCGTGTGTGTAAGAAAGAAATTCACGATTTTGTATTTTCTGGTCGTAAAAGACAGAAATTATAGCACAGTGGCCTATGGGACCGTTGGGAAACGGCAAGCAATTTTCTATATGCAAACCACAAAGTCGGGATGAGCTAACTAAAAATTTTGTGAATAAGCTTTTCTCAAGGAACCTAGTGAACACGAATATAAAACAATGTGCGGGAATCACAAAAGCACCTTTAATGTTCAAGTACATTATTGGCAGAATAACCACTTTGTTTGTCATGTAATTAACCCCTCGCGGGCAGCTACAATCCCACCCCCGGCCACATTACAGTGATCGGGATTGAGCAGGTACATGTAATAAATTGCTCTTTGTTTGCCCTATGTTCACATGTGGATACATCCACGATGAGATGAAAAGCCGAAAATTCTACCAGTGATGGTGATAGAGATTTATTTCATCTTGAATAAACATATGTGTATTTTGTATAATCCGTTCATGGTTACTCGTGTGCAATAATGCGCAGTGCAGTGATCACCAGGAAAATTGAGGTCAATGTGTATGTTGAATCTTTAACCGTGCAACCAATTTTCTAATCATCAAAACTCTCATTCATTCAACGGCATGTTGTTTGAAGTTTGCCAGTGAGAAGGCATAAGAAGATTACGAAATTATCACCGGGGTAACTTAATTCCAATAAATCACTTTTTACCAATCGGTAAACGTAAGTACAATCCCGTATCTGACTAGATCTGAAACACATGTCATGGAATATTCAGAGCAATCAATGCGCGGGACAAAAATGTGAAAATGCAAGGAATCATCTTCTGTGCACTCGTACACTGCCTATAGGAAAGGCTAAAATGATTGGCGGAGTGTAGGGGTCGAACAAGTACCCTTTACGAAACCGATTTTACTGAACGGGAACAATGGACCAACCTACGTGCCTTCTTCAAAATTCCTTTTTAGAACTTACTTACAGTTTATAACGTCTCCCAGCGGCAGTATAAAGCCAAAGTAGCAAGTCATGTCATAGTAACTATGTCGAATTGTTAGGGTACATGTTAACACGCCGAAAATGCACTGAAACTTTATAAGGTAATGGCCCACGCTGCAATCTCAAGTTGATCAATGTGGTTGCTACTACGATTTGTGTTACATCCGGGAACGCGCTGTCAAAATTTGCAGTTGAATGTTGAGCATATGCAATTCGTATTGTTGTTGCTGTGCAGAGTTAAAAAATTCAGCATCCAGGACGTTGGCACAACGAAGTGCGCATGGGAGGCGGCGCCATTGGAAATACAATTTTTTTTTTCAAAACAGAAATTTTGAACAAGTTAGAGTACACATCTTTCTAAATTCTTTTAAATCTTAACGTAACAATTAATTACTGACAATCTTTATGATTGAACATTCACTGAGTCTAGTTTGTACAGATCTGATTTCACTTCTGAGCTAGACTGCTAAAGCTGTGATGTCATTGTTCTTAGCACAGTGAGTGCTTGGTGACCGATTTATTAATATCTTGTAGTCTTGCAATATTCGCAATCACCTAAGCTCAAACAGAGCATGTTGAACGAGAACGTGAAATCCTGAAAATGACATGGGATATCGGCGGCTGTTGCAGCGATAGCTATATGACTATACAGGGTCAGTTGCCCCATAGAGCGGGGGGGGGTTAAAGAGGAATACAGCGCAGGGAGATGGGAAAAAAATGAAGCTGACCCTGCCGTTAGGCATCTGGAGAGAAGCCACGAAAATTGCATGATTTTTCCTCAAATGTAGTGAGCGCATTGCTAGTAAAACCCCAAAGTGCCTTAAGTTAACATTAATCCCTTGAAATTGCTCATTGGGATATGTGGTGACCAACGTTCTACATGCATTATTGGTCTGGAAAATGTACATAAGATTTGTCGCTGGCCTACCATATTGTCTGCAACCCAAGTTGTAGCCTAGGGTACACCCGGGTTTGCAGCGGCCTACACCCCCCCCGGCGTACCGAAACTAGCGGGAGTGTGATCCCAGTGTGGTTATTTTACGTGCAAACTTATCTCATACAAATTCATTCTTTGCACCTTCCATAAAGTCATAACATGTTGGACGGTTGGAGTGCCGAATGTGCTTTTCCCTGTGTTTTGTGTCTGAGCGAACTTAAGGTTTCGCCTGAATTCATCTTTTAACAGGGTGACAGGGCGGAGACAAGCGAAGGAACAATGGTTATGACAGATGGTCTAGTTTGGACAGGACGGAGTTCAAGAAGACATTGATGAAAAAAAGACTAGCGACAAAAATACCTCAAACTAGTACTTTGTAGCATTTACAATACTATAGGGCGCTTGCACGGCAAGTCAATAGCGGTATCTTGGCCCAGACCGCCTCCAGAAAACCCAGCATGCAGAAAAGAAGAAAATACAAAGGAATCACCGCGAGGAACTAGCTGAACTGTTAGTGAACCAGGTGCATGCATTTTATTTTTCTTCGCATACTTGGCTGATCTGGAGGGCAACAAAAGCCATTCAATATAATTTACTTCCGTGCAAGGGCCTAATATGTAGAAAACAAGGATCCACAAATTGTTTCAAATCAAAGGTTTGCCAAAGAAATGGTAAAATTTGATCATTTAAATAATAAAAAAATATGCAAACAGTTTTTATACTAATTACTAATAACGCAAAATATCTTTGTTCAGAAAAAAAGTGGTGGACACATGTCTCTCTTTCATATAATGTGCTAAGAAAAACATGAAGTGTTTTGTGTGTGTTCTTTGGGGCAGGCGGATGGATTTCCACATAATGTTAAACAGATATTAGCGATTGATGGTCGTAGGTGGCGGGGGAGAGGGGTACATGCAAGTCCATGACCATGTCATGCCAAGGAGGTGCTCCAGAAACCACCAGTTCGAGCTCTGTCCCAGATTGTGGCAGACGCCCCCCACCGTATAACAGTACAGGTTAACGTGGAAACCCCGCATGTGGGTTTTTAAACACCCACCGGCCCCCCACCATAGGCCCCGAGCCACCCAGAGCCGCCGTAGTTAGTAAACACCTTTGGTCAATAGGCCTGTTGAAAACCCCCCATCCTCTGTGTTAGTTTCGATCATTGGGTAATCCCCCCCCAACAAAGTTTGATTTTCCAATTTACATAAAGAGGAGAGAGCCTAGGGAAAGATAGAGCACCACCCTTTCATGGCCCCCGTAGTGTCGCCATGCACATGTGCTGGGTGTATAGCTCGTGTTTTATTGAAAGGGGCCATTTCATCGACAATCCACAGCCTTTGCCCACCCCCCCTCCATTTCAACCCGCCGATACAGTGAACCATGAATATAAAACAGAAGGTTGTTGGAACACTACACAAAACCCCCCGCCGCCCACCCCCCCCCACCCCACCCCCCTCCTTAAAGTCATCTCTAACTTTGGCCCTCCCCCCACAATGCCCCCCCCCACCCAACCCCCCCCCCCCTGCCCACCCGCTTGCCAGAGCAAGATTAGAAACATATTTCTCTAGGTATTATGTTTGTATGTCCAGACATTTACCTTTTATCAAACCAAAACTTAAACAATAAACCAGCAGGTGAATAGTATTTTGTTTTAAGGAAATAAAATAAATTAATTCAGCTGTTCCTGACTTGTAAATGTACTTTTTCTTTGTGTAATGTGAAAAAATGCATTAGAGCAAAATGACCCGCCCTCTAAAAAAATGTAACAGGCCAAGCATACAAGCATATGGACAATGTACTATTCTCTTATTAAAAGCATTTTACATAATAGATTCAGATCAACTTCTTATAAATGAATGCAAACAATGTGACTTGTCACTTCGTCAAGTCTGTTTTAGATTAGAAAAACATATCCATATGGATATTGCACTAAGATATTATTTCCCAAGGTAAGTATTTTTCACTGAAAGATATCTTGATCATTTGGCCAAAAAAAGTTTTTTAAAGAGAAACGATAATCTCACATTTCACGCATGTGCATTTTTTCACCATTAGGGGGGCATTTTGAAATAACCGCGGGACCCCCTGACTGGATTACTATAAAGAAAAGGTTTTTTAGTCTCAGCCTAAAGAGGAGGAAAAAGACTATTAGTAGTGGCTGTCTGCTTGGAGGTCGTTCCGTCCGAAATTGTTTCCATGTTGCCAAAAATTACTTTGTTCGCATATTTATACTGACTCTCGGCTATTGCGATGTACGGGCGAGATCTCAAAGTTCGGATTATATAATAATTGGGCTGTTTAGTCCCCGGAGAATGCCCGAGCACCAATGTTTTTTTAACTTTGGTTCGATTTACTTGCAACACTGACTTAGCAAATTGTGACACCACAGGGGCACCGCAATGGGTGATTGCACCAAACTTGTGTGTTCTGCCATCCAATGCCCTCTGCCACAATGCTATGCAATTTAATAAGTCATCGGCATAGAGAGCTGGTTTTGCTGTGTGCCAGGGCAAATGGGGCCGTTGTTTATGTTCCTTTGCTGCGAGGCTTGGCAATATTAGTAACAGCTGAAGCTCCAAACTGAGTGTATGAAAGATGTGAAACAATTGTTACGGGATCGGCGTTGTGTGATTACTTACGCAAGCTAAGATACTGTTGAATCTTGTTCCCTGGTGAATTTGGAATGTCCACAAAATAACGATTACATTATCGGATATGCTTGTAAAGAGTGTGTTGTTTAAGGAGAGTGTGGACATAATGTTAGGTAGCCTTATCTGGTTGTGTGGAGCTTTGAACAATTGAATAACGGATTGGTAGAGTACGGATATCGGTTTTTGCTGCATAATGAAGCTTATTTATGAAAGTTGAATCATATGAGCCATTGTAGTGTGTGCACTGCACGGTAGGCAAGGCAGGCAATGGGTGCCCCGAGGGAAGAGGGCCCAGGTGCAAGCAGAAGAGGGCTAAGCACACGGGCGAGGGGGGGGCGCACACCCCGGAGACAGGGGACGGCGGGGAAACAGCGAGGAGTGGGGGGGAAAGGGAGCGGCGGGGTGGGCGGCAACGGAAAAGCACGACGCGGAGAGGAGCAGCAGTGGACAAGAAAGAGAAAGCTTGTATGGTCTCTGAGGGGGTTGGGGTTTCCATTTTTTAGTTGAAATGTAATGAAAAAGATGCACTTTGGCAGAATTTGAAGGCGCAAAAATTTTGAACCAAAAACGTTTCAAAACGAGGCTAGAAATCTGGTAATAGTTACATTTTAGAGTTGAGGACTAGTTACCTGCTTGGTGTAATTTCCCACAATGATTCCTAGTAAATGTAATTTAGAAGATAAATGATGCAAACGTTCAAAACACAGCAAAAACAGAAGATTAACAAAACATTCCATAAATACCATCGGCCATTATCAACCCGGAAGGTGGTCACCGGGTCATGCACAATAAGGAGGCTTGGCCAAATAGAGGCATATGATTGGATAAACGTTCAATCACCAAGGCCATGGTTCCTGAGGGTCTGTTTGTGAGGGGGGGGGGGGGGGGGTGGGCTCAGTCCTTGTGATTCTTCTTGATTTTCGGTGTATCTGTGCGTGTATCTGTGTGGTCACAAACATGGAGAAAGGGGGGAAGGGGGCCGGGCGGGGCGGGGCGAGCGGGCGGGGGCGGCGACGGGGATCAGGAGCTTGAACGGTCGTGAGGGGAGCGCACCTCTGTGCCCTGCGGCGGTGAGGGGAACGGCGGCAGTGGTAATCGAGGGCGGCGGGGCGGTCCGGGGGGACGACGCGCGGGCTCGCTCGGAGGGGCGGGGGGACGGGGCCCGAGATTCCTTGCGACCGCAGGGGGGTGGGGGAGCGAACCAGGCGGCGGGGAGGGGCCGAACATCGCGAGGCTTCCGGCTCGCGGCGCCGAGGCCGGGGGGGAGAACGCGCGAGAGGTGGCCGCGAAGCCGTGGTGGCGCGCCACTTCACTCTCGGGGTGGGGGGACCGGCCTATTTGCCGGCGGTAGGGGACGGACTAGAGACGGTGGGGGGCAGGGGGGGGAGGGTGGGGGGAGGGGGTGGAGGGTCAGCGGGGTGAGGGGAGGGGAAATCCTGGGGACTTAGGGTAGGGGAGCCGTACCACGCAAGGGTGGGGGACCCGGCGGTGCCAGAGGGGGGTACGGACCGGGGGTGGTGGGGGGGGGCTGTGGGTCGGTTTACGGGGGCGGGTTGGGGACTGGGGGAAAGGGTATGTTGCGAGTGGGATTTATGGGGTCAGGGGCGAAAGGGTTGGGTGAGGCCAGGGAGGGGTGAGAAAACCTGGATAAAGAAGAAAAGTGAGGTGGAAAAGGGCTTTGGTCGGCTCCCATGTTCGGTGCACCGGGAAGGCGGACAATTGTGAAATCAATGAAGCACAATCGCTCTCACGTCCCATGTTCGAGCTTCCCATTTATTTTATGTTTTACCTCTTGGACCGTTGTTGGGGAGGGGAAGGGTGTGTGTTGGTGTGTATATAGGGGGAAAGGTAGGGAAGGGGTTTGTATAAGCGGGTTGTTGTATTGGGACTGGGGGAAGGAAGGGTGTTGTATTTGTTTGTTTTGTTGTTCTATATTGCGGATGGGTTGCCCGCGATTTCGGCTGCTTTTCCTCCTTTGGTGGCCTTTTTCCCTTGGCGCGCTCCTCCTCTTTTTATTGTTAAATCCTCTGGTGACCCTTGCTGCCTCTTTACTGTGATTCTTCCCCTCTTTCAGGTGTGATTCACTCTCTACTTCGTGTACCTGGGTGTATTCACTCCTGTGACCTGTGTGGACAACCATTGTGCACCCGGTCGGGACTCCTTCCTAATGTGACCTTTTGTGGATTCTTTTCCCTCATGTGACCCCTCAAGATTGAATGCATGGACCCTATGACCTTGGTGAGCTCAGTGCACCCTAGGACCCCGTCGTGATCCTCGGTGTTGACCCACTAAATGTGACTCGGTTGGTGACCTCACTGTGACCTATGCGTGACATCTTCTGGGCACTCTCTATGAG
Organism: Ophioderma brevispina; assembly: GCA_023653785.1. Taxonomy (NCBI): domain Eukaryota; kingdom Metazoa; phylum Echinodermata; class Ophiuroidea; order Amphilepidida; family Ophiodermatidae; genus Ophioderma; species Ophioderma brevispina. The sequence continues at coordinate 4,285 of JAMKCH010044292.1, read as the reverse complement.
TTTTTTCGATTTTCTCCCTATACAGTGTGACCTTGTGCTGTACCTTTCCTTGGTGTTTACTCACTAATTTGACACTTCCACCCTTGTGCACCCTTAATCCCTTCCTCAGTGGAAACTTACGGTCCGACCGCATGCGGAGCCCCATCTGTTTCCCCTTAATCTACCCCTTTTCATTCCCCGACCCAGACGAACACCCTCTCTTTCCCCCCGGTCGCACCACTTCATTGTTCTTTGCTGACCTCTGCGTGCACCCTTCTGGACTCCCCCCCCCTGCATGGTGTTTTTTTTCCTTACTGATCCGGCCTCCGCGTGACCTTGTGCCTCTGCTGCACTTCCTTCCATTTGCCCCCCCTGACCTTCCGGCCCCCATCTTACGTTGCATATCCAATCACTCATGACTTGGGCAGACGACCACGCGCCGCCCAAAGGACTCGCATAGTACTCTTTGTTTTTAAAAAAGCCCTATCTACAAACATGCCCACTACCACACAATGCCCCCTACCCCCCCAAACCCCATACCTAACAGAAAACGGAAACTGAGTCCAGGACTAATACGGGATGCACAGATTTGCATTAGTGACCCCACTTGACGTTTTGGACTTCTAGTGACCCCAGGTGCTCTTTGACCTCAAATGACACTGTTAGCCATTGATGAAAATCACATACTGTTCAAAACTAAATATATGAAAACCGAGAGGTATAATTTCTGCAATTTGATTTGCTGTGACCACAAAACCCAAAAAAGAATAGGGACGGGATTCAGGAGGGACACAGGTGATTGCCCCCGCAATGCCCCCTACCTGACCGGGACCCATTTTTGGAAAGGGGGACAGGGCGCCAAAGAAGTGGGGAGAGGTCGACCAAAAAAAAGGGAGAAAACGTAAAAAGGGCACAAGGGAAATAGAACGATGAAATCAATTGACATCATAATTACCTTAACTCTGCACATGACATTGTACCCCATTTGTCAAATGATAAAACACTTCTACAAAATTGATTCGTTTGTGACAACCTAACTTTAAACAACCACGGGTTCAGGACCTTTTGGAGGGTATGACAGATGAAACTCTTCTGACCACTATGTGACTTTAAAACTATTCTTCTGCAAATAGTTATTAGAATCATCAAACTTGCCATAAGAACTTACTGGCACAGAAGGACCAGGGGTTTAATATTATTGATCTCTAATGAAATTTGTAACCAAGCCATTTTGAAAAAAAAATCAACGGAAATTTTTTAACAGTTAAAAAAAAAGAGAAAAATCACCAAACTTGCACACAAGAACTGCTTCAACCATTACCAAACCCCACAAACCACAACACCCCATCCCAAATACAACCACAAATCCACAACACCAACTGATGGGCGAAAGACTTGGTTAGTGATCCACTGTTGTTATTGAACCGTTTTTTTTTTAAACAGTTTTAAATTTGGGAATAAGGCTTTTTTTTTCAAGGATATCTAGTTAAATTAACATAAAGCAGAAGAAGAAGGTGCTTTACTGCACGTCCAAAAAATGCATGCACTTGACTGAAAAAAGTGTGTAATCAGATAACTTTGATTTTGCCCAAAAAACTGCATAGGAGTTTCATTAACCCAACACATCACCTGGGCTTTCCCCCACCAATAACGTCCAAGAGTTCAATGAGAATCAACCCACTCATGTCTTGTGACGTACAAGATGGTCTATCAGAGTCATTTGTTGACTTTCAGTGGAATGTCGGGGGGGGGGGCGTTCCCCGGCAGAGCGAATAACTTGTGGAAAAGGCAAAATCGTTTATGGCCGAAAGTCAAGTAGAGTTGAAGTCAGGAGAAAATCATTTTGGTGTTCTGCCGGACAAAGCATCAAAGTAACAAGAATCATGGGTGTTCCCTCTCCGGTGGTAATACAGCGCCGAAACTAATCATGAGAATCATTTGATTTCAACATCTTCGCAGGAAAGAGTCCGGAGATCAATGAGAATCAATGACTGGAATGCATGGCTCTACGTAGGGTGTGCAAATTTGACCTTGACACATCTGCTTAAATTCAGAGGGCCCGACATAAGCCCACCAGTGGGGGAATGGAAAACCCTGTGGGACATAGGGTAGGCGGTGCATGGTGGGGTAAACACAAGGGACGAAGGTCAAATTCATGAAGGGTTGTTGTACGGGCACAGTGGACGTCTCAAAGTCAACCAGAATCAATGACTTGTTTATGGGAGATGTCAGAGAGTAAATGAGAGAGGAAGATCAGGTAAATATAAATCGTTTGTAATTTTAAATCGAGAGTCAATGAGAATCAATTGGGACCACCTTGATTGATTCTCATTGACTCTGGATGGTTAGGGTTAATACACGGGTGTGTCTGTTGTATTCTTAAATGCTTACCCAACTTCATAGAGTTCCTAATGGTTTTTGTCCCACTTTTTGCCCATTTTTGCCAGTTTTTATAAACCATCAAAAACCTGGCAAAAAAACAGGTTTTTTTTTACCATTTTTGCCATTTGTGCTGACAAAAAAGGAAACGAAAACCGGGCGAAAAGGGCCTGAGTAGAAAAGAGTAGCTGGACGGGATCATGGCGTATACACAGATGACCTCAATGCCCTACTGACCTTCTTTGACCATTTTTTGAAATTAGATACCATTTCTCCAAATAAAGTTGTATATGCTACAAAACTTGCTAAAAAGAACCACTGGCCCAAGGACCCTGCATATAAGTCATTGCCTCTAATAACTCTGCAGGACCTTTTACCCCATTTTGGCAAATTTATTAAAACACTTCTACAAAATGCTGTGACAACCTAACTTTAAACAACCACTGGTTCCGGACTTTTGGAGGGTATGAACAGATGAGATGAACTCTTCTGAACCCTATGTGACCTTTAACAATTCTCTGCAAAATAGTTGTAGAATCATCAAACTGGCCATAAGAACTATGGAGAGACCATGGGGTTTATATGTTTCTATTGATCTCTAAATTTAAAAAATCTTAAAAAAAAAAAAAAAAAAAAAAAAAAAAATCTGGATAAAACACCTTCAAAAAAGAGCAAAAATCACCAAACGTGCACACAAGAACGCTTCAACCATTACAAACTACCAAATACTTGCACACACCATCCCAACTACAACCAATACACAAACCAACATGATGGGCGGAAGACTTGGTTAGTGATCCACTTAGTGGTTATTTAAACCGTTTTAAGCAAGTTAAATTTGGGAATAAGCTTTTTCAAGGATATCTAGGAAACCATTAAGCAGAAGGTGCTAGAGTCACAAAATGCATGCACTTTGACGGAAAAGTGTGTAATCAGATAACTGATTTTTGACAAAACAAAAAAATGCATTAGAGGTTCATCCCCGTAACACATCCCGGGGGCTTTCCCCCAAAACGTCCAAGAGTCAATGAGGAATCAACCATACTCGTCTCTGACGTAAAAGGAGTATCAGCGTCATTTGTTGACTTTCAGTGACTCTCGGACGTTTCCCCGCAGAGGAATACTTGTGGAAAATCGGAATGGCCGAAAAGTCAGTAGAAATATTTGTGTTCTGCCGGCAAGCATCCAAAAGGTACAAACCAGAATCATTGGGTGTTTTGCCGGTAAAGCGGACGAAAATCAATGAGAATCATTGATTTCACATCTTCTGCCAGGAAAGTGTCCGAGAGTCAATGAGAATCAATGATGGAAGGTAATGCTCTAATTCTGGGTGTGCAAAGTTGACCGTGACACATCTGCTAAATTCAGAAGGGCCCGACATAAGCCCACAGTGGGGGAAACCCTGTGGACATAGGCGTAGGCGGTGGGCATGGGGGACAACGATGGCGACGTAAATTCATGTTTACGTGCGTGGACGTCTCAAAGTCAACCAGAATCAATGAGGTGTGTTATGGGAAGCTGTCGAGAGTCAATGGAGTCAATCAGTAAATAAAGAAGTTGCTAAAGTCGAGAGTCAATGAGATCAATTGGGAACCCCTTGATTGATTTCTCATTGACTCTTAGATGGGTTAGGGTTAATACACGAGGTGTAGTCTGTATCTTAATGTTTACCCAAACTTCATATGAGTTCTACTGGTGTTGTGTCCACACTTTTTGAATTTTGCCAGTTTAAACATCAAAAACCTGGCAAAAACCGGTTTGTTTTACAGTTGTGCCATTGCTGACAAATATAAACGAACCTGTCTAAAAGTGGCTAGGAAAAATATATAATTATTTTGGCATTTCTTTTCAATTCGAAGCATTTTACACAATGCAGTCAGGTGTATGTTTTAAATTCTCTATCTAACATGTGGCCATACATATCATG